>MU193024.1:14476-25902 GCA_016904865.1 Pissodes strobi
TCATAAACATCAATTACCGGATGCATCGACAAACATAATTTCATTTGGTTGTGGTATCTCTAACGCACGTTGCATAAGTGGTGTACAAATAGCTGCAGCATAATTATACTGTAAAGTTATTATTTCAAAGCATAGGCCAGTTTTGGCTGTATGAGAAGCCAATGTTTCCTCCAACTTGAGCAACATATATGACGCCTTGCGGCCTTATTTGAATATAAAATTAAAAATTCCTATGCTATACTTACTTCATACTCCAGTAAACAGCAGACGTATCAGGCGAACTCTGGCGGACGCGTCTGCTAAATATTAACATTCTTCGGGCACGTCGAAATTTACCGAAGGGATAACGCGTCTCCTGTTTACAAATATGCCTCCTGCAACACTTCCCTTAACGTGGTTTAAAATTTGTGCGACTGCCGCGGTATTAAAAATAGTTTGGAAAGGTGGCCTACTTTTTGCACCACGAGTCCCGTTGAGACGCAAATTTGGTGGTCTGTTTTTTAGAGCGCCAAAAGAGTTAAGTGAGTTGGGAATATCTTTTTTCAGAATATGCGTGCTATTCTAATTATTTTTTTTTCATATGTCAATTTTTAATGAGTTGGGAATATGTTTTTCAGAATATAGCCAGGCTTTCCAAAAGCGCATCATCCCAATTGAATGTTCGTATATATACAGCAGCTTTTAGTGAGCTTGGAATTCAAACCGAATTCAGATACACTTCGGCCTTAAGTGAGTTGGGAATATATTTCAAATGCGTACTATTCTAATTAACTTTTATACGTCAATTTTTATTGAGTTGGGAATAAGTTTTTCAGAATATAGCCAAGCTTTCCAAAAGCGCATCATTTCAACTGAATGTATATATATATAGCAGATGTTAATGAGCTTGGAATATATGAATTCAGAATATGATTCTCAATAGTAGCCAAGCTTTCCAAATGCTCATCAATCCAATTGAATTCGTATATATTTCAGCTTTTACATGACCTCACAATGTCGTTAAGCTTTTTAAATGCACAACTGAATTCAGATACACTTCAACCTTAAGTGGGTTGGGAATATATTTTTTTAGAATATGACATGAATTTTCGTATATATACAGCAGCTTTTAGTGAGCTTGAAATACATGAATTTAGAATATAAGATAAATAGTAACTTTCCAAATGCGCACAATTCCAATTGAATTCGTATATATTTCAGCTTTTACATGACCTCACAATGTAGCTAAGCTCGCTAAACGCACATCATATTTCAGATACACTTCAGCCTTAAGTGAGTTGAGAATATCTTTTTTTTTCAGAATAGTGCTCATTGTTTCAAATGCATGCTATTCTAATTGATTTTTTATACGTCGGTTTCTAATGAGTTACGAATATAGCTAGGCTTTCTAAAAGTGCAACATTCCAATTGAATTTTTGCATATATACAGCTTTTGGTGAGCTTTGAATACATGAATTCAGGATACAAATTTTTCAATATTAGTATCACAGCTGAGTTTTTAAACGCCTCAGCTTTTAGTGAGTTGGGAATGAATGATTTCAGAGCCTAATCAAGCTTTCCAAAAGCGCACTATTTCAATCGAATTGTAATTTTAGACCGTAACTACGCTTTTCAAACGAAAAATTAAATTCATATACACACCAGCGTTAAGTGAGCCGGGAATAACATTTATCAGTGTTATATTCGGCTTTTCAAATGCGCACGATTCTAATTGAATTATTTTATATTACAGTTTTTAGTGAGTTCGGAATACATAATTTCAAAATTAAGTTAAACGCTCTAAATGCGCAACGGAATTCTTATAAACGTTATCATCCCTTGTGAGTAAGGAATATATGAATTTAGAATGCAACGAAGCAATCCAAATCCACATCGCTGTAATTGCATTTTCATGTCAACTATTGGCGAGTTGGAAATAACTGATTTTAAAACTATGTCAAGTTTTTCCAAATGCGCATTCTTATGTATTTCAGCCTTTAATGACTTGGGAATATATTTTTTCCCAATAATGTCCAATTAAATTGTTCCAGGCCTTAAATGTTCATGAATTGAGAATATCTTATTTCAGAATACAGCCAGACTGCATACATACCATCCCAATCGAATTTTTATATGCAACAGCTCTTCGGACATTTGAAATATATGAATTCAGAATATACATCTAAGTTCATATATGCTTCATCTTTTTGTGAGTTCGAAATGCATGCATGCATCAGAATATACACTGAATTCATATACACTACAGCGTTAAGTAAGTTGGGAATATAATTTTTCTGGATAATGCTTTGCTTTTTAAATGCGCCCCATTCTAATCAAATTCTTATATACTTTAATATTTGTGTTGAGTAAGGAACATGAATTTAGAATGTATCGAAGCAAGCCGATGCGTATCATTCCAATAAATTTGTTATATAATTGACGTCAGAATGTAGCTAAGCTTTGAATTCATATACATACGCTTCAGGGTTAAAGAGTTAGGAATATAAGTTTTCAGAATTATTCCTCAAATGTGAACCATTCTAATTGAATTCTTTTATATTGTAGTTTTTAGTGAGTTGGTAATACATGAAATATCTATATATGACATGAAATGGGGAATGTATGATATCAGAATATATCAATGCATTCCAAATGCATTCTTATATACGCTTTTGGCTAGTTGGGAATAACTAACTTCCGAATTATGTCAAAGTTTTCCAAATGCGCATCAACCTATTCCAATTTTTATATATGGCAGCGATTTGTGAGTTGGGAATATCTTTTATCGGAATAAAGCCCAGTTTTTAAATGCACATCAACTCAATTAAATATTTGTATTCCGTAGGCTTTAGTAAATTATCAGTGTCTGATTTTAGAATATAGTAAAGCTTTCGAAATGCAATGCAATTAAATTTGAATATTTCTTACGTTTTAGTGAATCGGGAATATCTTATGTCAAAATACAGCCAAATGCGCCGATTCTAATAATGAAATTATCATGTACTTTAGCTTCTTGAGTTGGGCATAACTTTTCTCAACATAATGTATGGCTTTTCAATTGCGCACCAACTATGAAAATTTTGTAGGCATAGGCTTTAGTGAATCGAGAATAACTTTTTCAGAATATTGACAAGCTTTTCAAATGCACGCCGTTCAAATTGTATTTTTATATATTTTAGTTTTTAGTTAGTTGGGAATGCATGATTTACCTTATCTTTTAGCAAGTAGGAAATTAATTTTTGATTATTAGTCTTCAATGAGTTGGGAATTTCCTTTTTCCGAACAAAGTTCAGCTTTTCAACCGCGCACCGACCCAATTATGTTTTCGTGAATTGGGAATATATTATTTCAGAAAATATCCAAATTTTCCAATTGCGCACTGTCCTTGTCAAAACAACTAATAAATAATTATAATAAATTCTTATATATTTAAGTTTTAAGTGAGTTGAAAATACATGATTTTAGATTATAGCTAAACATTCTACATGCGCAATAAAGAAGAAATGTATGATTTAAGAATGCATCAATGCAATCCCAATGCGCACCATTCGAATGTCAGCATTTGGTGAGTTGGAAATTTTGTCAACTTCTCCACATGTAAAACAACCCATTTGAATTCCTAAATAATTTCATCCTTTAAATACGATGGGAAAATCTTTTTCTGAATAAAGTTCAGCTTTTCAACAGCGCACCAACTCAATTCAATTT
This sequence comes from Pissodes strobi, assembly GCA_016904865.1. Lineage (NCBI taxonomy): Eukaryota > Metazoa > Arthropoda > Insecta > Coleoptera > Curculionidae > Pissodes > Pissodes strobi. The sequence goes on from MU193024.1 coordinate 18,164, forward strand.
TTGCAAGCCTTAGGTTCTAGTGAATCGGGAGTAATTTATTTCAGAATACAGCTAAGCTTTCCAAATGTGCTCAATTCTAATCGATTTCTTTTAAATTTTAACATTCTTATTGAGAAGCATCCCAACTGCATTTTAATATTAGCTATTGGTGATTTGAAAATAATGACTTTTATAATTATGAAAACTTCCAAAATCGCACCAACCCATTTGAATTCCTACATATTTCAACCTTTAATAGATTGGAATGTATTATTATATTTAATAATACAGGTCTTTTCCCTCTAGGTATAATTTCTTTTAAATAAAACACGTCAGAGGTAAACGTTACCAAGATAAGCTCCTTCATAACTTGAATTCTTATTGTAGAAATAGATATTATCTTCATATTTTAAATATGTGTTTTTCCCAAAGAAGGGAGCAGATATTCTTATAAATAAACAATACTTGTTTTGTTTATGTTTGAAGTGTTTACTGCTTGACTGTTTTCCCTATTTCATTCGTGTAAAAACACAATTAACATCTATTAAAGATAATCTAGGTTTTGTAATTTACTAGAATAGATAACTTGCAGTATCTCTTTCATATTACGTGGCGCCCATTTTAAGTAGACATAGGTCATATGCCAAGAACCCAAGTTTCCGCATTAAGAGCTAACCGTTCGCAATCTTTTGTGGAAAAATAATGCCACATAATTAAAAATGGCGCCCAACGTGGGGCATTTATGTACTTAAAGAAACAAACTTTCTCCTCATTTAGTGGATTTTCAGGAAGGATCTTTTGGGGTACAGTTAGACGGTGTGATGCTTTTTACATATTCAAAGCGGTGGATATTTTGACTGCCGAGTGAATTTTAAGTACATTCTCACATTTTTTTTTTCAGTGCTTGTTTCTAATATTGCTCCTTGATTACACAGTGGACTGGTGTCTTGATTTGTCTAGCGTGTTTTGAATTATTTGCAAACCTAATTAATAATTACATTAACCTGAGCAGTTTGGGTTATTGGTAAGAACTAGGTTTATTTCCTATTTTGCATTCTTTTCTGATTTGAGAATCTGATTTATAGAATTAGAGTTTAGTTAATTATGAATATCTGATTCCAGAATATAGCCAAACCCTTTGAATTTTTATGTACCTCAGCAGTTAGTTTTGCAGCTAAATTTTCCGACATCTTTCGATGCCAAAGGCACGAAGTAGCTTAAGATATTGCTAAACAATCTTTGACAGATTCACCCTCACTGATTTATCCATAAGTTACAAAAATCCACCAAACATTTTTATTTCGATATTCCAGGAAGTAGAATGGGAATACCTGTTTCTTCCCTTACATTATCTTAGAGTAATTTTGCCAAATCTTCTGGCACAACATACGACCTAAAAATGAAACTCAAACAAAAATCCGGTTATGTTTTCCTTAGTCAATATTTCAGAGTGTTTAGATTTATATCCCTGTGCCTTAGATTTATTTGAATTATGGTCCTTCTAAATTCTGGTTTTATCAAATCTAGAAGGAAATAATCCCAGGAGTAAACGCATTTTATAAAACGCCTTTTAAATGATATTTTTGTTTGCAGGTGCTTCATTTGACAGCCAATATTGACTGGATTAACGGAGGACCACCTATTGCTGTCCCACCTTGCGGGTTCAGAGGAGAAAAATGCATAAGTGAGTACTAACTCAAAACAGTACGTGATTATTAAAACAATTAGCATTTCCAATCACCAGTAATTTCAATTTTTACTAAAACATTGTCGAAGAATTTAATTTAATGATAAAAGATATGAATGGCTCTGGCATGCCGACTGCAGCGTATTCTTGTTCGCTATAATCCCTTTATCTATGTGTTACATTTAAGCCGGTAGACAGATATACAGATATTAATTAATGAGTTCCGCCTTGAACAGATCTGAAAATGCACGCTTTAAAAGGCTGATTTATTAAAATTATAAGATTTATTTCCGGATGTGTTCCAAGGAATTAATATTATATTACAGCACACACTGTGGAGATAACTGGAGGGGTCGCCGGCGGAATTGTATTGGTCATGCTAACAATCTCCCTGATACTCTACCGGAACTGGAAATACGAACAGGAATTGGACAGCCTTTTGTGGAAAATCGACTTCAAGGATATCAAAATTAACGAGGAACCTAATAGCAATACTGTCGGTAGCAAACTACCCCGGGTGAGTTTACATTAGTTAGTAGTTGAAGTTGTAAATCCCGCTATAGAAACTGATATTAAAAACAAGTGCAAGCACGACATCTCCCGTTTAATCGTATCCATACACCCTTGACTTTATGCTGCTCAGTTTTACAACCCTATTTAAACTGATTATCTATCTCTCCTGCAAGTCTGAGGATATAAAAGAACAGAAAAAAAGACAGTTAGGCAGGTAATAAATAAAATATCCAATTTTCCTTACCTTCAGGAATAAGATCTAGACCGAATAAATTCAATAAAACCGGATTTAGCCATGAGACCAAGACTGTTACAAATCATTTGTAAACCCGATTTGTTTCTTATGGGTTTATTGCTTGGCCGTAAAGATGTCACCGTAAATCTGAATAGGGATCGTAAACTTTGTTCAAAATATACTGCCTTGTCGGAATCCAAATTTTGTTATTTTTGCCTCAAATGGAGTACTTACTTAATAATCTAAAATATATGCACACATACACTTTTTTTAATTCTATTTTGTTCTTTCTTTTTTTTACATCTTACTCGCGAGCCCTATGAAGTTCATAAAGGAAAATAGGGCTTCTGCTCTTCGGGGCTTCATGTTCCGTACGAAACCGTATGTCGTGAGGTCATTGTTGGTAAGAGTTAGAGCGAGGGCGGTGAGGACATGCTTGCCTGAGAGGAGGGTGGACGTGGAATAGCGGCAGATCGGGGGTCTTCGTTTTTAAGTGGTTGGGAGTATTTGACCTATGTATGCGCGACTCCCAATCTGCTTCGGCTAACATTTTCTCGTTTAGAGAGCGAGAGAAGATATCAAGAGCCATCTTGAAACCTCTTGCCAATTTGTTATCACCCTCAAGTAGGTTCCACTCGAGCAAGGCTTGATTCCAAATAAGACCTTCGATGAGTAGAGAAAATGTCATATAATATGGCAAACCCATCCTATACAGCTAATTTAGCAAGGCTATCAGCTCTCTCGTTTCCAGGTACCCACATGAAGAAAATACTAATATTGCTCTCCGAGACCCTGGACAGTTGGTCTCGGCAGATAATAACCAGAGAGTGGGCATGTTTCGGAGGTTTGGAGAAATTCGATTAATCGGGTGCTCGTATGGTTAATATGCGTTTGAGACCTTCATAGACGACGTATAGTTCTACGGAGAACACAGAGACGTGGTTGTTGAGCGTGTGGCAGAAGAAAAAGATGGGGCAGGCGCCTGCAGAACCATCCTCTAGGTATAACTAGGGAAGTTCCTGGTCTGTGGTTATGTAAATGGGTGGGAAGAACCAAAGGGGGTGGGACAGGCCCCTGAATGGAAGGGAGGAATGTGGAAAAGACAAGTGGGAATGAGTGATCATCTGGCAATCCAGAAGATGAGTTCTCTTTCTGTTTTGAAGAGTAGAAGTGTATTATAGAAGTAGGAGTTTGAGTTAGAGGGGTGATACGGGTCTTGTAAGCTGAGGATGAGGGATGTGCGGAACGCCCCTATTCTGCTTCTGAGGGCTTGGATGGAGTCAAGCACTTTTTCATGGGAGATCTTAACAGAATCATATACAAAGCAAACGTAGCCAAACTTTGGGAGTATAATGAACTTATAAATTTATGCAAGGGTGATATAGCTTGGCTCCCAGCTTGCGTACGAGAGGTGCGTGGTCTGAGGGTCGAGAAGTGTTGCCTCAATGAAATTGGGTTGTTATGAAGTTTGAGGGTGTCACCGTTGGGAATGAATGATGAAGAAATGAGACCTTCGATGAGTAGAGAAAATGTTATGTATGGGAAACCCATCTTATACATGTGATTTAGGTTCCAGGTAGCCACATGAAGAAAAATACTAATATTGCTCTCCGAGATCCTGGACACTGGGTCTCGGATGATAACGACCAAAGGGTGGGCATGTTTCGAAGGTTTGAGGGTGTTAAGGGAGCTAAGAAATTCAATTAAACGCAGGTTTTTATGGTCAATATGAATTTGAGACTTTTATAGAACACAGAGACGTGGGTGTTGAGCCTGTGGCAGAAGGAAAAAATGCGACAGGTAACTGCAGAACCTACCTCTGGTTATAAGTAGGTAACTTCCTAGTCTGTTTTTATATCAATGAGTGGAAAGAGCCGAGAGGAAATGATAGTGGAATGAATACGAGATAAAGAGGAGTAGAGTTCGAAGTCGGATTGGTTGAGGCGGGAAAGGATCCTGAATGAAAGGGAGGAATGTGACAAAGACAAGTGGGAATGGGTGATCATCTAGCAATCCAGAAGATGAGTTCTGTATTTAAGAGTAGAGACATATTATAGTTGTGGGTGTGCAACAGGGTCTTGCAAGCTGAGGTGAGCACCTATTCTGCTTCTAAGGGCTTGGATGGAGATGAACTTTTTTATAGGAGGTCTTAGCAGAATCATATATAAAGCAAACGTAGCCAAGCTTTGGGAGTATGATGGGCTTGTCAATGGAGTAGAGTTCGAAGTCGGGTTGGTTGAGGCGGGAACGGATCCTGAATGGAAGGGAGAAATGTGACAAAGACAAGTGGGAATGAGTGATCATCTAGCAATCCAGAAGATGAGTTCTGTATTTAAGAGTGGAGGCATATTATAGAAGTGGGTGTGCATCAGGATCTTGCAAGCTGTGGGGAGGGACGTGCGGAACGCCCCTATTTTGCTTCTAAAGACTTGGATGGAGTCAAGCACTTTTTCATAGGAGATCTTAGCAGAATCATATACAAAGCAAAAGTAGCCAAGCTTTGGGAGTATGATGGACTTCTAAATTTATGCGTGATATAGCTTGGCTCTCAGGTTGCGCACGACAAGTGAGTGATCTGAGGGTCTAGAAATGTTGCCTCAATGAAAGTTGGATGTCACGAAGTTTGAGGGTGTTGGGGACGAATGAGAAGGAAATGAGTAGAGACCATGTTATATATGTAAAATCCATCTTATACATGTGATTTAGCAAGACTATCAGCTCTGTCGTTTCCAGGCACCCACATGAAGAAAATACTAATATTGCTCTCGGAGACCCTGGACAGTAGGTCTCGGGTGATAATGACCAGATGATTGGAATGTTTCGGAGGTTTGTGGGTATTAAGGGAGCTAAGAAATTCGATTAATCGGGGGCCATTATGATCAATATGCATTTGAGAACTTCATAGATGAGGTATAGTTCTGCGGAGAACACAGAGACGTGGTTGTTGAGCATGTGACAGAAGGAAAACATGGGACAGGTAACTGCAGATCCTACCTCTGGATATAAATAGAGAACTTACTGGTCTGTTTTCATATAAATGAGTGGAAAGGGCCAGGGAGGAAAGGAGAGTGGATTGAGTCTGAGATAAAGAGGAGAGTAGTTCGAAGTCGGGTTGGTTGGGGCATGAAAGGATCCTGGATGGAAGGGAGGAATGTGGCAAAGACAAGTGGGAATGAGTGATCATCTGGCAATGCAGAAGATGAGTTCTGTCTTTAAAAATGGAGGCGTATTATAGAAGTGGCAGTGCATCAGAGGGATAGGGAGATGATAACCTGAGGATTGGGGACGTGCAGAACACACCTATTCTGTTTCTAAAGGCTTGGAAGGAGTCAAGCACTTTTTCATAGAAGATCTTAGCAGAATCATATTCAAAGCAAGCGTAGCCGAGCTTTGGGAGTATGATGGACTTGTAAATGTATGCAAAAGTGATATAGCTTGACTTCCAGGTTGCGTACGAGAAGTGCGTAGTCTATTGGCCGAGAAATGTTGCCTCAATGAAAGTGTGTTGTTACGAAGTTTGCGGGTGTCACTGTTGGGAATAAATGATAAAGAAATGATACCTTCGATGATTAGAGAAAATGTTATGTATGGGAAACCCATCTTATACATGTGATTTAGCAAGACTATCATCTCTCTCGTTTCCAGGTAGCCACATGAAGAAAATACTAATATTGCTCTTCGAGAACCTGGACAGTAGGTATCGGATGATAATGACCAGATGGTGGGCATGTTTCGAAGGTTTATGGGGGTTAAGAGAACTAAGAAATTCGATTAATCGGGGGCTTGTATGGTCAATATGCATTTGAGATCTTCATAAATGACGTATAGTTCTGCCGAGAACGCAGAGACGTGGTTGTTGAGGAAGAGATGGGACAGGTAACTGCAGAACCTACCTTTAGTTATAAGTAGAGAACTTCCTGAAACAGGAAATGATGGGACAGGTATCTGTAGAACCTACCTCTGGTTATAAATAAGGAACTTTCTGATCTGTTTTTATATAAATGGGTGGAAAGAGCCAGGGAGGAAAGGAGAGTGGATTGAATCCAGGATAACGAGGAGAGGAGATCGCGGTCGGGTTGGTTGAGGCAAGAAAGGCTCCCGAATAGAAGGGAGGAATGAAGGAAAAAGTGGGAATGGGTGATCATCTGTCTATTCAGAAGTTGAGTTCTGTATTTCAGAGCAGAGGAGTATTTTAGAAGTTGGAATTCGCGTCAGAGGGATAGGGGAATGATAAAGGAAATGCGGAACGCACCTGTGTTGCTCATAAGGGCTTGGATTACAAAGCAAACTTAGCCAAGCTTTAAGAGTATGGTGAACTTCTAAATTTATGCAAGGTTGATAAAGCTTGGCTCCCAGGTTGCGCGGTCTGAGGGCTAAGAAATTTACCCCCATGACAGTGGATGTCGCGAAATTTGAAGGTGTCACTCGTGAGGATGAATCATTGATTGAGTTTTAGGTTCGCATGTCTGAGAACCGCCCACATATCCTTGTGGGAATGTCCATGGTAATTTTCTATGGAATTCCCATAGTTTATTCTGCTTATGTATCTAATTATTATATAGGTTTAACCTCCGTGATAAAGTTAGAAATTAGGCTTCTTGCTTATAATATTTCTTCCGCCAATTTTTGTAAAACCTTCGCGGTCACCTTGATTTTGAATTATAATTGACTACTTCTTAACGTGAAGAAAATATGTTCATGTCATAGGTATGACATCATCGATTATTTTCCAAATAGAATATTTATATTTTGTGTTGGATTTAATGGTATATCTTTTCGGCGAAATTGAAAGTTGCAAGGTGATTTTCAACTTAATAGCTGAAGCTGTACGACGTGTTAAACTGGATATTATAATACATGTTTTCTCTACTGAAATACACGTGTCAAAGAGGGTTTTGGGCGCTTCCCAGATGCGTACTACTGAGTGGGATTACTGGCGGCGTTCCTCCTTGAGCTGGGGTTGTATATCAGATGGAATAACGACTCGCTTAATTCGAAACAAACTGTACGTATATTGGTCTTCAGATACAGGAAGGAATGCACTTAGAATGACGACTATGTTTGAATACAATTTACTAGAATAGCGTAGAACGCATGACCATTCGATGAGGACTGACTGGACTCGACCTATTCGGTTCCCTTGAGTTTACTTTTAGTTTAAATTGTTATGAGCGTTATAATTCGTTTTAGTTATATTGGTATGCTTTAATTAGGTTTCACTTTTATCTATGGTTCACTTTACTTTTTACTTTAAGTTTTACGTTACTTTTACACTTTACTTTTACACTGACATCACTATAGAGGAGGTTCGATCTTGGTTCCCAG
>JAEQML010061327.1:0-25901 GCA_016904865.1 Pissodes strobi
GACCTTTTAAATTAGGCATAATATTTGCATTGAAAAGCCTCGAGAAATCGGGGAAAGTCGAAAGGTATCTCTTCTGCAAATATTGATTCGGATTTTCGCTCCGAAACGAGTTTAGGATCAATTTTACTAAACGAGCTCTTGTCAGATAATGCTTTTCCAAAACGAAATATACTTTTTTCGATGTTATTTTAAATTAATTGAGGTGTTTATTTTAAAAACGATATAAGTCCAAAATTTATGGAAATGTGTTTTCGGCACCATCATGTAGGTAATACACATTTAACTCTATCGGGTTCTGAATTTCTTTAAAATATCACATCAAGTCCAGTGGACAGTGCGTTTTTTCTATTTTCATTTTGGACATAATTTGTTTTTAAAATACACGCCTCAATTTATACCTAAGGTTCCATTGAGAAGACCGCGATCTTAAAGCACCAGTGGAATTTTTGGCCAATGCCTGTGGGTTATTTCACAAGAAGTGCATTCAGACACCCAAAACAACGTCATGAAATTTTTTTTAATATATTCAAATATCATATCAGAATACTACTACACAAGACTCGAGCGAAACATTCCGACTTTTAATATTAATTTAAAAATATAGCACGCTCCGGTTTCGGCGAAAAGACGAGTGCGAACCGTAGCTCGGTTAACTAAGAAACATGGTCCAATATATAACGGCGCGTCTCGCGCAAAAGTTTTAAATAACGAAACGGTGTGTGTCGTGTAACGCCGGGTTATGCTGTTTAAAACAAAGAATCGTTGTCGGGTCGTAATAAACCGAGAAAACGTTGGAAAAGCGAACATTGGGGCCATAAATAATGCCCTACTTAAAATATTTTACATATAGCGGTTGCCATTTATACGTTACGTACATATAAATGATATCTGAGCGCAATTTCATTGGTCAGATTCGAATTTAAACCAATCAGAGTTCGAGTTGTGCCAAACGCACTTAAGGAATGTATTTTTAAACCAACCAAAGGCATGACTAACATACAAAATTAAAATGAAATTGCGTCAAATCCTCAACAAATTCGATGTAGCGTATCCCAAACTAGATAAAGTACTTTACAATAGAAATTAACGACTGCTATCGACCGTTAAAACGATAGTTTGTGTTTAAAGATTTACTTTATTGCTTTTATTCCTTTTGGGCCAATTTCTCTTCTTGTATGCACAAATATTTAGTGCACCTCAGTTATCTTCGTGCAAAAGTGGACAAAAACCTCCTTTGGGCTTTTTTAAGCAATTCCTCGAAGCCCTTTGGAAAATTGAACATAAGATGGCGGTTTGACATTCCTGGTCGAATAATTTCTGCAAGCAAGATGAAAGCAGGATGTTATGGTTTTCGTAAAACAAACAAAGGTTAAGTTGGAAAGTAACTAGTAAAATCTCTCCCTTTAGTCTCTGTTGAAGATACAGGTAAAGCAGTCAAAGTTTAAAGGTACGATGTGTGACGTTGCTAAGTTGGAGATCTATTATTATTTTAATAATAAGAAAGATAGAAAACTTAGATTTAAATCAAACAATCAAGACTTTTTAGTACATATTCCTAATTTTAAGAAACCTTTTGTATATTTAATTTCTATGTAAATGAATGAATGAATGCATGGAAGTAGTTAAAAATTGTATTTATATTTATACTATTCAAATGCAATTTACATCTGCATTATTAAATTAAATCAAACCGAATACATCCTATAGATATAACCTCACCACCCTATAGTACTACAGTTCATTAGCAGTGGTCAATTAATAATTAAGATACCATCCTCTCCTTTATGGTTTGAAGCAATAGAAAATCAATTGTTTTCCTGACCAGTTATACACATTCTAAGTATTATGAATGGCTAAATTTGATCCAAATATTGACTTTTGTTAGTTACGACATTTTGGCTTAGTATTCCTATACTTAAATAAATACCGATATTAAGACGATTTGTGGCAAAGTATGTATATTTCTAATTAATCTTTTAAAGTAATATTTAGTTTACTGTACTGAAATATTTCGAAAATAGGGCGTACGTGGGTAACGTGTACATATGATGCCTCTAACCGTTTCTGTCATGAAAAGAAAAAAAATCGAAAATAATTTTCGAAAAAAAAAATTGATGTTGGTACTCTGGAGAGAGGTATTTGGGGGCGCAGAGTTCGAATTTTTGATATAAATAATCGCACGACTTTTCTGTACCGAAATATTTCGAAAATAGGGGATTTTTGGGGATAAATTGTGGTTTTAACACCCTGTAAGTGATTTAATTTTTTTTATTTGTAAGTGGCTAGCGTCAGTAGCTAAACCAAACGTAGGCGTCGGCGAAATCCGCTTTGCGAGGCCCTTTTTAAATCTCGGTTGACGGTTATGAAAAGTGCTTATTAGTGAAATTATTCAGCAATACCTGAGAAGAGCGGGTTTATTGTTAATTATTCTTTAAATAACAGCTACCTCTAAACATCTAAAGCTGATCAAACATTATACAAACAGTATAGTATATAGTATAGTATAAAACATCATAAAACTAGTATTTTTCGGCTTTTCGTTTGACTAATTTTTTCAGTATTGAATCGTAGCTTAAGCGAGACGCTATTTCAGCTTCAATCGATAAAGCTGCCAATGCAGATAGTCTCTGTTGGCCCGTCGTGCTTCTTAAATGGTTGTTAATAAGTTTCAGCGTTAAAAAGCTCCTCTCAGCCGAAGTACTGACCGGAACTGTCAGCATAATTCTAATTTGGATAAATCTCTTGCAAATTGTTTTCTAAATAAGTTGTTTTGAATCTCGCATCTGTTATAGAGTCTGGTGAATTAGACCTGAAAAGCTGGAATACCTCAAATAACTGGAAGGGCTGAAGGACACTGTTTTCAACTTGCCGTAGTATTGTGTCCAAATCTGTACAATGCTTGTGCAGATCTTCTTTTGATAAATAAAAGTACATCGTCAAAATCGACATTTGGTGTCGGCTATGATAGCATCTATCATGGTAAGGAAAAAGCCAACTTGATGGAACTGCATTTCAATAGATTGCGAGGGGGAAACCACCCTAGAATTTTGATGTACAATGTAATAGAATTTTTAGAATTTAATAGCATTTCTTAGAATTATCAGAAATTTTTAGTATTTTTAGTATTTTTTAGCATTTTATAGAATTTAATTAGAATTGGTTAGAATGTATTCAGAATTTTTACCTATTGAGCATGCTCAAACGCACGCGCAGCGGCCCGGTCACACCGCAGAGATTGCACAATAATGGGGGTTTCCCGTTTATTAAATAAATAAAAAATTATATTTTTTTTTATTTTTTTTCAGAAATTCTTAGAAATTTTTAAAACAATTACATAAAAATTGGCATTTTTTTGAATTTTAGAATTTTTGGTAAACAAAATTGGATAGGCGTTATCCCCAAAGCCAGCTTAGAATTTTGGTGTGCCAGTTAATAGAATTTTTTAGAATTTATTAGCATCTCTTAGAATTATCTGAATTTTGTTGTATTTTCAGTATTTTTTTTGCATTTCATAGGATTTAATTTAATTTTTTTAGAATGTATTCAGAATTTTTACTTATTACGCAAGCTCAACCGCACGCGCAACGGACCGCGCTGTTGTAAGAAGTATTGCTAAAACGCGTCACCGCAATAAATTAAATATACTGTTTTTTTTTCAGACATTTTTTGAATATTTTTGAATTTTAAATTTTTTTTTAAACATTTACAGAAATGTTAGCATTTTTTAAATTTCAGATTTTTTGAGGTACAAAATTGATTAGGTCGTATCCCCATCGGTAGATTGTATGGTTCATCAATGTGTTCATACCCAAACATTATTTTCTTTCTCGCTATTTTTTTGTCTTTAAATTGTGGCGGGATTTCATAACTACTTTTTTCTACAACCGATCGAGCTTGTGCAATAGCTTCTTCAAATCCTGTATTACGATATTCTTGTATCCAGGCACAAAAATAACGCAAAATGTCAATGACGCCCTTTAAGTTAACATTCACGTACTGCCACAGTTTGCTTATATTGTTGACACGTAGCAAAATTTCGTACCATACGTGTACTGCTACAACAAACTCAAAAGTGAACATTTCATTTAAGATAGCTTTACATTCACTCAGAGTTTCAGAATCTTTATCTTGTAGATCATTTACACAATCTATGATATCATCAAATTGCAAAAATATCGCGTTAACTGCTACAATCCGACTCTCCCATCTTGTCTCAGACATAGCTTTTAATGTCTATTTCAGTTTAGATTTAACAAGCTCCCAGCGTTTACTAGATACTGAAAAGAGCACATATACTTTATTTACAAAAGCAAAAAAAAATACTTTAGCAGTTACAGAAGAGTTTGCTGCATCTACCAATAGCAAATGCCAACTATGATAACCACAAGGCGTAAAGAATTCTCTTGGATTAATATTATATTGTAAACGATTAATTTTTAGTAACACGTTTTATTTCGCCAATACACCTTCGCCAGTCTAGTTATCATAATTACATAACGCCATGAGTCGACTCTGCTGTCGTACAATGACTATATCTACGCCTTATTTCTAATCTATCTATATACTCCGTATTATATAACACCGACTCGATTCTACTGCTGCGCCATTCGTTTTCCAGGGTTGTCACGTCCTCGCCTATTTGAACGTCGCACGTCGCCTCTTCAAAATTGCTTGTTACATTCGGCCATCCTGCAACAATTAGTGCCCTCATTAATTTAACTCGCCAGTAAATCAACCAGATCTTATCGATCTGTGCATTCGCCATAACACCAAATCGCCTACCCTAAGGGTTTCGCCTGTCGTTGCAACCTTACGCCTTTTATCGAATATTACCTTTATATTACGCCTTTGTCAGATTTTCACTCGCCTTTTGCTATCTCAATAAGAAGTTTGGACCTTAAATCGCCATAGCTCTAGTCTTTCGCCAACAGAGCATTCGCCATTTGCACCTCGCCAGTTAACCTCACTTGCATGCACCTTTTAACCTGACCATTCGCCCTTTGCACCTCGCCAGTCAGACTCACTTGCATGCACCTTTCAACCTAACCTTTCGCCCTCGGTGTTTTACACCTCGCCTCGCCAAAAAGTCAGCAAACGCCTTGCTCGTAAACGCCAGCCCACGCCAGCAGTTGGAAATAGTACGCCTTGGGTACCCAAAATTCGCCAAACGCCTCTCTCAATTTGAAAATCGCCTCAGAAGACCGCAAAGTCTTCGTCGCCTTCGCCTGCCATGCGCAGGCGAAGGCGACGAATCCTGGACTTCCTTGCTCCTCCATTTCCACAATATCGGTTGATGGACGCCGATATCGGCCAAAGAGGAAAGAAAGCCAGTATACAAGTTGCCAGGGGAAGAGCAACCAAATGCCCTCGCATTCGCCTGTAGATCGAGAGGTAGACCGTCAATCAGACATGAAAGCGCCTTTGTGCCTGAAAGCCCACACCTTTCGATCAACGCCATTTTATCATGATAATAATGGGTCATGGTTTCGCCGTCCAATTTAACCCTCGCTATCATCTCCTTGAGCAGCTGAGCAAAGTCATGCACTCTAGGAAACGCCTTCCTAAGAGCCGCGTTCCAGTCTTCCCATAAGAGGTCATATTCATCAAGGCGATTAAACCAGCCCCTTGCTGCGTCTTGCAATTTCACCTGCATAAAATACGCTCTCTCATAGTTCGACCATTCATGAATATCGCCCAACTGATCAATTTTGCTCAACCACCTGACTACGTTACAGTCCCGGCTATCAGGATCGAAGGGGTCAATAACGTCACCGCCTGCCCTTGCCCTTGACCTTATACAGCCCGAACTGCAACCGGAGTCCGCCCTCAAGCATGCTCTAGTACCGCCTGAGCAACGCTCTCACCTGATTTTTCGCCCTTCTTGTTGCCCTTGGTAACGCCAGTACCAACGGCCGCCCTTTGTTTCGTCGCCTTTACCATTTCGGCCGCCACAATCTGCTGGATACTAGTTGCCAAACCGCCTTTCAACAGCTTATGTACCATGGAGACTGTTTCGTCTTCCATCGCCGAATCGCCTTCGCCGTGGCCACCGTCGCTCAATTCCAACTCGTAATCGAGCTCTAACTCGTCACTTCTGCCTTCCTCCATAAGAAATCACTTGAAAAATGCCTTTTAAACGCCAATGCCAATAAACACAGTTAAAATACGCCACAATTTTTACAATAATCACTAATTAATTAGCACACACTTGTTTATTATTATCGTGAATATCTGGAAAATCGCCAAATGTCAATCCACTGTCAAGGATAGCAACAAACGCCCGCCTTTTGTTATGAGTTTTTGTGATATCGCCACTCACAAAAAAAAAAAGAAGTTGTTGCCACTGCGATTTAACTCGCCGAAATCGCGTATTTCACCGTTCTCCACAACAAATAACACAATACGTAGGTTATCCCGACTTCTGATCTGTAAACGATTAATTTTTAGTAACACGTTTTATTTCGCCAATACACCTTCGCCAGTACAGTTATCCTAATTACATAACGCCATGAGTCGACTCTGCTATCGTACAATAACTATATCTACGCCTTATTTCTAATCTATCTATACACTCCTTATTATATAACAGCGATTCGATTCTAGTGCTGCGCCATTCGTTTTCCAGGGTTGTCACGTTTCGCCTATTTGAACGTCGCACGTCGCCTCTCCAAAATTGCTTGTTACAATATAATTAATAATAAAAACCAGATTTCAGAGTTCGTAGAAAATTTGTTAATTTGCAGTAGATAAAATCAAATTTTTAATGAGTTCTGTGATGTTTAAGAGTTTTGTATAATATTAAGCTTATTTGCTTTAGGTTTTTATTTTGGGAAATCCAGAAGTGTACCTTTTTAGGTTCGATGACCTATTTTTTGCGAGGCCCCAAAGGACGGGAGGCCGTCGGCAATCGCCGACGTCGCCGACGCGCGCCTAGCTACGCCACTGGGTAGCGTGTACGTTGATCCCTCTAACCATTTCTGTAATAAAAAAAAAACAAAAATTCGAAAATAATTTTCAAAAAAAAAATTATGTTGATACTCTGGAGGGGGGATTTGGGGGCTCGTAGTTCAAACTTTTGGTCTAAAAAATCGCACGACTTTGCTGTACCGAAATATTTTGAAAATAGGGGATATTTGGGGATAAATTGTGGTTTTAACACCCTGTAAGTGATTTAAAATTTTTTTATTTGTATGTGGGTAACGTGTACGTTGATCTCTTTAACCATTTCTGTAATAAAAACAAAAGAAAATTCAAAAATAATTTTCGAATAAGAAATAATATGATGTTGGTACTCTGGGTATTTGGAGATGCGGAATTCGATTTTCTGGTTTAAAAAATCACACGAGTATGCTGTACTGAAATATTTCGAAAATAGGAGATTTTTGGGGAAAAATTGTGGTTTTAATACCCTGTAAGTGATTTAAAATGTTTTATTTGTACGTGGGTAACGTGTGCGTTGATCCTTTTAACCGTCTCTGTATTGAAATGAGAAAAAATATTCGAAAATAATTTTTCGAAAAAAAAAATTATGTTGGTACCCTGGAGAGAGATATTTGGGGGCGCAGAGTTCGAATTTTTGATCTAAAATATCGCACGACTTTTAGGTACCGAAATATTTCGAAAATAGGGGATTTTTGGAGATAAATTGTGGTTTTAACACCCTGTAAGTTATTTAAAAAATTTTATTTGTACGTGGGGAACGTGTACGTTGATCCCTCTATTCCTATTCCAACGGTCGCGCGGATAGGACCAGTAGAGATAGCTGGTAAAAAATTATCTTGCGGATTTTTTATTTCGAATACCTCGAGTTTAGCCTTGATCATTGTACTGTTGTACCATTATTTCTGTGTATAGTTCTCGTAAAAAAACGATTTAACTTGCACAATAAAGTGTTGAGTTCAAAAATCGAGGTCGGAGCCCCGGCTATTGGAATTAATCATGCATGAAACGGACGACGATAACGTGTCTTTGCGGTCGGAAGATACACGTATTAGTCCCCCTAACGAATTCGTTCAGAAACGAGTAAGATAGATACACTCAAAACTCACTAAAAGGAGAGAAACCTGTGTGGATTGTGCGAATCTAGCCGATCCCCTAGCTTCAGTCACTTACAAAGACACCAAAACAATTCTAGCAGATGTAGATAATGCACATCTACATCTTAAAAATGTTCATGAAGACATTAGGACTTCCTCCGCGAAAAGGAAGGAAACAATAAAAGCAAAAATAGACACAGGACGCAACACACAGACAAAAAGACCTAGAACAGCCGACGAAAGCTCCGACATGGACATCGAGCTAGCGCCTCACAACAGCATCGAAAAAACTATAGAAAAAAGCAACAAAAACAAACACACACATTCCTTAAACCCCACAGAAAGTGAGAATGTGCTAACATCGTCTACGCAGCCAACACAGTCTAATGACAAAGATGTGTTCAAAACAGCTTTCAAAACGCTCTCGTTTTCGAAAAATATTAAAGCGGCCAAAATCGACATGGAAAGACCACCCCCTATCCCCCTTGAAAACAGGTTCGAGCCTTTATCGGACCTGGAAGATAAGACAAGTAGTGTCATATCTTCGGCAGTAAGCGACAAAGCCAAAAAGAAATCATCGAGCGGAACCTCGGCCAGGATAAAGCAAAAGGCACAAGTAGACCTAAAAACGAAAACAGGGCCACCACCACCCATAGTCCTTGAGGGAAAGTCATGCTATTCTGCGAGACCAAATGAAAAGAATGAGCATAACTAAATACTCAGTAAAATACGCACAATAATATACCTGAGCAACGAGAAAGACTGGACCGTATTTAAAAGGACTATAGACAACGAAGATATAAAATACCACAGCTATGCAGAGCGCAACCAAAAAACGCGTGCGTTCGTACTAAGGGGACTAGACGGGGATATCCCCATTAACGACATCTAAGTGACGAATACGGATACAACATTAAATCCGTATTCGAAATGAAGAAGACCAAAGTACCACTATATTTGATAATCATAGAGGCAACAGTAACGCTTAGAAAAATCCAGCAAGAAATTAAAACTCTTATGAGCATTAGGATAACATGGGAAAATAGGAGGAATACTAAGGCCATTATGCAATGTCGCAGATGTCAAGGTCACGGACATTCCATGACATACTGCAGAAAATGTTTTAAATGTGGTAAGTGTGCACAAGCACACGAAATCACGGCGTGTGATAACCCCGAAGTGCGGTGTGCTAACTGTAATGGGCCACATAGGTCTATAGACACTAACTGCCCGGTCTACCTGTATAAATTAAACCAATTGAAACAAAAACAAAGCGAAACACAACAAAATAGAACTCGCTATGTTCCAGCACCCTTGCCCGCCACGCCGGCCTGGCAGGGGCAAGGTCGTCAAGACCAAAGCCGGGGTACTAATAGAACAGGACCACCCAAACCACCCCAAGGCCAGAGACAACCACCTCAAGGCAAGAGACAACCACCCCCAGAACAAAGCCACCATTTTCCTGACACGCTCCGACCCCCTCAGCATGCACAAGCTACAAAAAGCGCAGTAAATAATACAGTAAGTAGCCCTGCACAAAACTCTAATCAAATCTTAACCAACCTTTCAAAAGTAGTAGCCGAAATCAACGCCACGGTGAATATAACTGAGTTGTTCTTTGCATTGGACGAATTCTTGTCTATGCTGAAATCATACAATAACGACAAGGCTCAAATAATGCAGGGAACAATTCAGTTTTTTTCCGTGGAACTTTTTAAATACAATATCTAAAATGACTTGTTTTCAATGTGTTTATTCAACATATTATCCTGGAATTGCTACGGCATTAAGAATAAACTTGGCGAACTTAAGCATTTTTTGTACAAATCCGACTTTCAGGTTGTGTTTTTACTCGAAACAAAAATCGACCGCGATTTCAAACTTAAAATAAAAAACTATAACGTAGAGCGTTATGATAGGCCTAATCCGGGGGGAGGCGTGGTCTGCCTGATACACAGGTCACTTCGATATAAAACAATAGTACGGCTTCTTACTACCATTGAACACGTCAGTATCGTGCTCGAAGGCGGCTTGTGTGTACCAGCGGCGCGTACGCTCCCCCGGACTTACGCACTACGCAGGCCGATTTCGCGGCGTTTCTCGAGCCCGACAAAAGATCTGTACTTTTGGGTGACTTCAACGCCAAGCATCTATCTTTTGGGGATAGTAGTAGCAACCAAAAAGGCCGGATCTTGAAGAGCTTGTTAGACGACAACCCGGAAATCCTTTTTCTCCGAACACGAAATCCAACGTTCTACCGTGGAAACTGTATACCTTCATATTTGGACGTAGCAATCACTCGTGGAATGCCGCAGGCCTCACAGCCCAGAGTCATTTCAGACCTAAACTCGGATCACTTGCCAATCAAGATGAGCTTAACGAATGTTAAGCGGCCGGCAGCCTATGAAACTTTTGTTTCATATAGAAATCTTGACTGGAGAGTGTTCCGGGAGAGGCTTAACGAGGTCACTGTTATCCCGAGGCAGATTGAGAGCGTACAAGGACTGGAGGTAGAAGTTGACACACTAACCCGAAATATCCAGCGCGTCAGAGCCGCCCTTTGTCCAGTGGTCAGGAGGAAACCATTCGTGGAAACTCTTCCTGATGAAATCACCAATCTCATCAATTTTCGAAACCGAATTCGACGTAGGTGGCAGAGAGACCGCGCAGTTAACGACCGCCTCAGAATTAACACAATCACTGAGCAGATCAAAAGAGAAATCCGTAAGCACAGGAACGCGGTCTGGATGAGATTTGTAAACGAGCTAGTCACGGAAGATGGTTCCTTGTGGAAACTCGCGAAAAAGATCCGCGGTGCCTCGGTCCAAATGCCCGCAGTTCGCCACCAAGGCGAAGATATTATGGACGATCAGGGAAAGGCCGAGGCTTTTGCGGACTTTCTCGAGGGTGTACACGGGGAAATACCAGACGTCGTGCCATTGCATGCTCGAATCGCCGAGCAATTAGCGCCATTTTTAAACAGATCCTATCCAGTACCGCCTCCTGTGATGGATGGACTCTTAGTGACACCTGCTGAGATTCGCCGTGCTCTCTGCCGCCTGCCTAAGAATGAGGCGCCGGGACCTGATGCGATTCCCTATTTACTCCTCAAAAACCTTCCAAATAAAACCATTGTACACTACATGCATATTGTGAACGCTATACTTCGTCTGCAACATTTTCCCAGCTCTTGGAAAATCGCGAACGTAGTGCTGTTCCCTAAACCCGGAAAATACCCTAGCCTAACTAGCTCTTACCGCCCCATATCACTCTTAAACACTATGAGTAAGCTAACCGAGAAGCTTTTGTTGCCTAGAATCAATAGAGCGGCCCAGAATCTTCGTATAGTGCCGGAAGAGCAGTTTGGTTTTCGCAGCGGGCATAGCACTAATATGCCTGCTGCGAAGATCGTGCACGATATTTACGACGCATTTAACATTGGGCATTGCACTGCTCTATTGCTGCTGGACATCGAAAGAGCGTTCGACCGGGTATGGTACAGCGGATTGCTGTTTAAGCTATTCATAACGTATAACTTTCCGCTACATCTGGCAGCGCTAGTTGCGTCATATCTGGCCGGGCGCACCTTCTCGGTGCGCGTTAACAAATCACTCTCGACTTCGAGAGCGATTAGGGCCGGTGTACCACAGGGAACGGTGCTATCGTCGCAACTATTTAGTTATTACATAGCTGATTTTCCTTCCCACCCGCACACATCCCAAGCGTTCTACGCTGATGATACCGCTCTCTACTCACACGCCTTTATCGCGCAGGAGGCGGCAGATAACCTCAGTGCCCATATGAAACTAGTGTCCGCATACTGCGACGACTGGAAAATACGGTTAAATCCGACAAAAACGGAATAGGCCGTATTCACCCGAAAGCGCACAAACATTGATGTAAGACCTATTACCCTGCATAACATCCCTATCCCTCCTAAAAACCACGTCAAATACCTTGGAATAATTCTTGATGGGAAGTTTAATTTTGGCAAACACGTCACCTATGTGCAAAGCAAAAATCAAGCAATTTTAGACAAACTTAGGCCACTCATCAGGCATGGTTCATTCCTAAGTCCCAGAAATAAACTCACCCTGTACAGATCGATCACGAGGCCGAACCTGCTGTATGGAGCACCGGTTTGGTGCTCGATCGCCGACTGTCACATCACAAAATTACAAAAGCTCCAAAACAAACACCTAAGAGCGGCCCTCTCGGCGAGATGGTATACTAGAACGCAGGACTTGCACGAAATTGCTCGGATGGAGTACATAAACGTGTTTATTGACCGGATGGCTTGCAAGTTCTACGATTTTAGTATTCGCGGCTCGCCGAAAACCGCCCACATAGCTGATTTAAGGTATGGTCCGGAGTTCAGGCCCAAACACGGGCCCATACACAGGAGAGCATCCATCTACTTTCTGGAACCTCATCCACCGTGATCGAATCTATCCTATCGCCCCGCATCCTTCACAAACATCCCTTATTTCAACCTTCCTAGTCTTTAAAAATCCAACGATAACCCCGCTCCATTACTAAGCACTCTTGGGCCGTACGCCATATAAATGCACTAGAGCCGCCCCTGTGCTCCTTGCTCCGGCAGGCGAAGCGTAACTACATGTAACCCAAGCCTAAACTTAATGTGCAGTTGCAATCCGTTCCCTCAATGGGATTATGAGACATAATCTCGTAACTTGTACACGTATACATGCCTGTGTTGTCTTTTTACCTATATGTTTATGTGAACGTCTGCCTAAAACCCACCAAAGAACCGTGGAATGGGGACATCCGTTGGTAATCAGAAACCGATTAAAGCTCTTGAAGGGTCTACAACAGAAACAAGTAAGATTAGATTCTCACTGCAGGTCCACTTATCTGCTGAGAAACATGTTCTCGGGCAATCCATCGACCCAGTTGTAGCAAGTGCATGCTGAGAGGAGACAGAGACGCCTGACTGAGGCGCACGTCAGATTCCTCAAACGCATGAACTTGCTTAGAAACCATGTAATAGTAGATTTAGGTGTATATAACATGTAGCAACAACCAGTTAATAAATGTTATTATTATATTATTATGATCCCTCTAACCATTTCTGTAATAAAAACAATACAAAATCGAAAATAATTTCCTAAAAAAAAATTATGTTGGTACTCTTATTTGGGGGCTCGTAGTTCGAATTTTTGGTCTAAAAAATCGCACGACTTTGCTGTACCGAAATATTTTGAAAATAGGGGATTTTTTGGGAAAATTTGTGATTTTAACACTCTGTATGTGATTTAAAAAAAATTATTTGTACATGGGTGACATGTACGTGAATCTTTCTAGCCCTTTCTGTATTGAAGGCATAATTTTTTTTTTCAAAAATAACTTCCGAAAAAAAAATTTTGATGTTGGTACTTTGAAGAGGGGTATTTGGAGGCACAGAGTTCGAATTTTTGGTCTAAAAAATCGCACTAGTTTGCTGTACCAAAATATTTCGAAAATAGGGTATTTTTTGGGAAAATGTGTGGTTGTAACATCCTGTAAGTGATTTAAAAATTTTATTTGTGTATGGGTGACATGTACGTAAATCCCTTTAAACGTTTCTGTAATCAAAACAAAAAAAAATCAAAAATATTTTTCGAAAAAATAAATTTTGTTTTGGGTACTCTAGAGTACTCTTGCGGGCGCGGAGTTGGATTTTTTTGGTCTGGTAAATTGCACGAGTTTGCTGTACCGAAATATTGCGAAAATAAGGTTTTTTTTTTGGAAAAATGTGTGATTATAACATCTTGTAAGTAATTTAAAATTTTTATCTGTGTATGGGTGACATATACGTGAATCCCTTTAACCGGTTCTGTAATGAAAGCAAAAAAAAATCAAAAATAAATTTTGTTGTGGGTACTCTAGAGAGGGGTATTTGGAGGCGCGGAGTTCGAATTTTTGGTCTAAACAATCGCACGAGTTTGCTGTATCGAAATGTTTCGAGAAAAGGGGTATTTTTGGGAAAATGTGTGGTTTTAAAACTCTGTATGTGATTTAATTAAAAAAAGTCATTTGTATGTGGGTGAATATCTAGATATGACCTCAAAACTTAACGGTACTGATTAAAATGCAATATATATTTTTACCTACCTTGCCTTGTTTTCAAATCAAAAGTATGATAAAATACTCTGGATTTCCTAATAACAACTTTTATGTTTATTTGGAATATAAAATCGCAAAACAATCCACTAAAACTGAGAGCAATCAACGGCAAACGGAAGATAAAAATATAAAGAAATACTAACCTCATTTATAATTTTGTGTCGTATATGTCAGAAACGGATCCGCCCACTGCGAGATACTAAGTCCAAAAGTCGTATCTGACATAATTTATTTCAGATACGACAAACTGACCTAGTAATAATCAATACGACTTTTTTAACCTAGTATATGGTGAATTTTTGCATATACTATTAATTTACTATTTCGTATGAAGATACGACTTCCAGGCCTTGCTTAAATACTAGAGAATGCCCTAATGTACCAAAATCAGGTATAAGCTGAAAAACGTAATTTTTGGAGATACGATTTTCTGTCTTAGCAGGGCAGTACACGTTTCTGAAAAATGGCATATCATCATGATCATCAGATATTTCCTAATAATTTTGTTCGAGTACCGACAAAACATAACAAAGAATTTCGCTTCGGCTCTACGTTTCGAGAATAAAACAAAGTAAGAGCATGGAAAAAGCCGGTAAATCAACGAAAATTTATTTTTGCCCTCGGAAAAAGTTTTATAGGCACGTCCATTGGGTATATTACGGGGAGCGCAATCTTTCTCGGGGGCAAAAGTTATAAAAAATGTTACCAAGTTTCCAGATTAATGCCCGAATTAGGGTTAAGAATAAGTGTTGGGCGGACGTGCGCGTGTTTTTCTTTACGCCATATCATAAACAGACGTCTTTTCCGGGGATATATATATTGATAAACGAATCAGGTGCCGACGGCCAGAAGGTATATTGTCAGCATTTATTTTTACTTGGGGCGATTGAGTTTCTTATATGATGAATCTGGATGGAGTTTTTCATATCTAAATAAGAGGTTGACAATGATTTTGCCTGATCTGAATTTTATGGGATGTTTACTACAATAATCCAGAAATCCAGTGCTTATGTTAACAGGAGGTGTATCGAGGAATGCACTAATAAGGGGAGTTTTAAGTCAAAGTTCCATCTCGTATGTGTATATTGTCATCAAAAGAAATTTTGATGACACTAATATACTGGGTACTCCCCCAACGTTAGTTTCATCATCATTTCTGGAACAACTCTTGAAATGTTTGTGGCACCTTTTGTTCCTTTTCAAACAAAGTTCACTTCTTCGAAACGCTCTGCTGCAACCTGCAACCTAGACGGTGATAGAAATACCGAATTTATTACATAGACTATACTAAGATAATTTAAATCGTTTAGTATAGCCTCTCCAAAAGCTCGAGTTGCAAGTTTCAACCAGAGAACGTATTCCTCAAAAAGCAATGTTATGATCAATTGTCAAAGCCAAATTAAAGTAAAAAAGTAATAAAATGAATAAACTTCCTCGGGTATAATATGTACTAGAGATTATCCATACATAAATCTAGCACCCGTAAGAAGTAAATAATGTTTCTAGGCCGGCGTAGTAACACTTCACAAAAGGTATTTAATATGTAATACTCTAGTGGATTATGATGTGTGCTATTACTTACTAAAGAAATTAATAAAGCGTTTTAGGAAAGTGTTTGAGTACTAAATTCTGTTTAAATTGAAAAGTCTCTGCAAAGTAGTAAATATTTCTAGCACAATAGTGCTATCTAAACGTGATAGTATGTAAAAAATTAGACTTATCTTGAGGAACGAACTCCTGTAAGTTATATCCGAAAGTTGGCAATCATCCTTCTCTGTATGTCAAACAGTCCAGATTAATCTGGTTCCAGGTAATAGTGACTCTTCCTACCCTAGAGGGAAACAGCCATAGAACCCCGCAACAAAGCGCTACCGGAATTCCGCTGTA
Source organism: Pissodes strobi (assembly GCA_016904865.1). Taxonomy (NCBI): domain Eukaryota; kingdom Metazoa; phylum Arthropoda; class Insecta; order Coleoptera; family Curculionidae; genus Pissodes; species Pissodes strobi. Next base: position 16,050 of record JAEQML010061327.1, read on the forward strand.
TAATTCAGCTACTAAAAACCAGCTCTAAAAACCCTAAAAGCATAAATTAATCCATAACATAACATGAAATTTCATCATTATACATACTTATTATTTTTCCCTTATTCCAAGAATTATTCTTTTGGAATAGGACATTAGTATCTTTTTTAAGAGGAGGTAAATCTCTTGCAGTTTTATTATAGTATTGTTGAGGTTTTCTGAATTTCTTTTCAATATCGAGATAACCTCTTCATTGTTTATTATTCTTGGCAATAAATTATTTGATGAAATTGGTAGTTTAGTTTTTACTAGCCGATTCAATAACAATTGCGCGGGAGCATATCCTAATCTAGTTAGAGGTGTGTTTCGATATTCAAGTAAATAATATGGCAATATGGCATCAACATTTTTAATTTTTTAAGCATATTCTTTGAAATATCAACATATTTTTCAGCAAAGCCGATGATGGGGGATTAAAAACTTACATTCAAAATTCCAACTTTTAGCAAACTCTTTAAATTCTATACTATTGTATGGAACATTATCTGAATAAAAGAGATCTGGACATCAAATCTGGAAAAAATATCTGCAATGCTAATAACAGTTCTAGTAGTCTTATCTTGTGTTGTAAAGACTTCCAACCAATGAGAATATAAATCAGAAATCAATAGACAACTTTTACTCTTATGCTCAAAGAAGTCTGAAAATAATATCTGCCATGCTCTTTCGGGAGTTTTATGACTAATTAGAATTTCTTAGCATATCTTGTCTTAGACTAAAGGGGATAATGATTTTTTCCTTATAAAAGAGTAAATTATCTGATAAAAGAATATCGTATTTCAGGCAGTAATAATATTTAAGATCTGAACTAATTTTTTTATTATTTTTAGCCCATTCAGTTAATCAAAAATTCTTTACTTGGTTTAACACTGAATCACTGTCAGTTGCACCTTGAAATGCTAATTTATTTTCTTTTGTTATAGGTAATGATAAGGAAAGTGCATGAACCATGTACTCTAAGTCAGTGTCAACAGGACTTTCCTGCTTAATGTATGATCTGCTTAAGGCGTCAGCAACATACATTTGCGAACCAGGTAATTATACTTTTGCAACTCAGAAGCATTCTTTGTAATCTGTTACTGACACTATCAAGATTCTTTTGAAAAAATAGGTATTAATGGTCAATGATGTTTCTGTTAATAAATTGTGTAAAATATGTGACAAATGTATAAGAAAAATTGTGAAATGTGGTTCATGCAATGCTTGTTGCCATAGTTCTTGTGTTGTGAAGAGTCCCGGATTTGAAGTTGCTGGTGAAAATGAGATAAATTGTGTTGAATGCGCCGCCGCCGACGGCTCTGCTAGATTGACAACTGAAGAGAAACTCTAATTTTATATAAAAAGTAATGGGATATTGGGAGCTCTAGTTATGGAACTCTTTGAAAAAAGTGACCTATATCGTGGCAAAATAGATTATTTAGAGTTACAGCTACATAATTTCAAATTAAATTAAGAGAAACAACAAAAACAAAAAAGTGAGGCTATGGTTAATCTCGCTTCTTCTCCCAACTGTCAATTGGTGTGAAGTCAGCCCATGTGTCCTCGGCACCTGTTACCATGTTGCCAAGTGTTTTATTGAGTCCGACTTCCAATGTTTTTGTTGATTCAGCTGATGTGCATAAGTCTCAAAGGATCATAAAGTCTCAAAGTTGAATAATAAACAAAAACCGCCTACCCAATTCAATAAAACGAAGATCAATAACATGTAAACTAAAACCAATGAAATTACACTCAGGCAAGTTAATGAAGCTTTGGACTTGGCTTTGGCTCCAAATTCTACTCGATCACGCATATCAGGGAATCTTCAATCGGTTTCAACCCAAGGTGAGAGTGTTAAAGTGCCTTCCAAAATCGGGCCCTTGTTGGGAAATAAAGGAGTAGCTGACCTTAATGGAGGACTTTTTTAGGGTGTGCCGGGTAAAAAATGGTTATTTGTTGCAGAATCAGTGACACCCAATATAATTTTCGACTACATTAAGTCAAAGATTCATGTTTCTAAAGATAAATCCATTAAAGTTGACGAGCTCCCTTCCAAGTCCAACTCTAAATCATTTAAAATAGGTGTTGATGAAGCCTCCTATAAAGAACTGGATGACTGCAATTTTTGGCTCCAGAACGTGATCTTTAGACCATTTATTTTCCGTCAATAGTTTCATGGAAATGGAGGCTCTCTGCCCGGACCTGGCCAAAATTTTCAGTCTACAGGGATCAATCAAGAGACCTAAATGATCCAGAACTCTGCTGTACAACTGAATCAGACTTATTAAATGGTAATTGTTTAACCGTTTTACAGCTTAATGCCAGAAGTTTACGTAATAAATTTTTGGAGTTTGTGACCTTAACAGAATTACATTTACCTGATATAATTATTGTCACTGAATCATGGTTAACTCCTGCAGACTGCGACAATGAATATAGTATTGCTGGTTATAATATTTTTAGGCGTGACAGGCAGACCCATGCTGGTGGTGTCTGTATTTATGTAAGATATATTTTTAATTGTGCTGTTCTCCATGTTGATCCTATTTTTGAGTACTTAGTTTTGACGCTATATATACCAAACCTTAATTTTGTTAATTACGTTATTGTTGCTTACAGTCCTAGGGGTGATGCTAATATATTGTCTAGTTTTCAAGAAAAATTAATTGAACTAAAATGTAATACAAATGTAAATTGTTCTTTTGTCCTTGGGGGTGATCAAAATTTGCCTAGGGTTCGTTGGGAGGGTGGTTGCAGTGTTAGGTCTGACCAGGCTAAGGTTTGTGATTTCTTTAACACCTTTAATTGAATTCAGTCAGTTACTGGGGTAACCCGACCTTCTCAGACCCTGTACGGTAATGGTAATTTGTTGGATGTATTTATTGTCCAACCTACTGAATGGCTGGCTGATTGCTCTCTGGAGGATGGTATTGGAGTGTCGTTTGAACAAATATAGGGAGCTGGAGAAGCAAATTCTCTCCTTAGTTCTGAATGGCATTGTTTTCTCAACTTCTGTGGACAAGGCGGATGCTTTGAACGAATGTTTCTGTGCCAACTTTTCTCAAAATAGTGTAAATATTAATATCAGTAATGATTCTTTTTACACTCCAGCTGAGCTATTTCAGTTTACTAGGGGTGATATGTTGAGGTGCTTGAAGAGGTGCAGACGTAGCTTCACAGAGGGACCTGAAGGTTCATGCAGTGGGTTACTTATGTAGGCAGCTGAGAGTATCAGTCCCGATTTAAAAATCATTTTCGATATTAGCTTAAATAATTGTTCTTTACCCAAAGATTGGAAGAGGGCTACTATTATTCCTTTGCACAAATCTGGCAAAAAGTGTGATCCTAGAAATTATAGACCTATTAGCCTAACATTAGTATGTTGTAAATTATTTGAGCAAATTTTATGTTAATATATAAGGAAGCAGCTTGATTTTTCAGTCTTTTTTTATAACAAACAATATGGGCCCGCCCATCATATTCTTGTGAAACAGCTCTTCTCACGCTTACTCAAAACATAATAAAGTTTCTTGGCTATCAGGTCGATGCTATAGCTATGGATTTCCAAAAAGTCTTCGATGTGGTTCCCCATGATAAGCTTATAAGTAAATTATTCACTTTAAATATTGACAAACGTGTCATTTTATGGTTACAAAACTTTCTTCAGGGGAGAACACAAAGAGTTATGGTGGATGGGTCTGTCTCGTCGGAGAAGGCGGTTACGTCATGTGTTCCTTAGGGGAGTGTTATTGGACCTTTGGGAATTGACTCAGGTGTGCTGCTTTTTGCTGATGACTTTTTGATCTACCGCGAGGTGAAAAATCTTCAATTGGATTTGTTACGGATTGAGGCCTGGGTTCAGGTCGATGGTATGAAGCTCTAAAAGTTCTAAAAGTCAGTTCATCACTTTTGGTAAAAGAAGAATAGATTCTGTTTATAAGATCGCTGACAATTTAGTATCTTCAGTCAACCACCTTAAATACCTGGGTATAGATCTGGCATCTGACCTCCATTGGGATTTTCGCATAGGCAATTTGGTTAGAGATGCCTATAGAGTGCTGGGCTTTGTGATGCGAAATCTAAAAAAGGCATCAAGAGACACTCGGGAGAAAGCATATTTAACATATGTCGGGCCCGTCTTGGAATATTGTTCCTTAGTTTGTTATCCTCACCAGGTTGGTCTCACGAGTGAGCTGGAGATGGTTCAGAGGAGGGTTGTGCGTTGGGTCTATTTGAATTTCCGCCGAGATTTTAGCCCCTCTACGGCTTTAATTGACTTGAAGTAGCCTTCTCTGAGTTATCGGAGAGAGAGTTTCCGTCCAGAGAGAGGGTGGTGATTTATAAGGTTCATTCTGACCTTCCCTCCCTGCATGACTTGAAAACGTCCCTGCGATTTTATCGACACCTCTGTCGATAAATGGTACGAAATCTAAAAATGTACCAGTTATCGACAGTGCAAAAATTAAAATTTACATATATTTTATGCTAAATTATTGTCAAAAATCATAAATCTTAAACATAATTAATATATGTATATACATCTGCCTCCATAAAGTAACCTAAATATTTCAAGCTTAAACTACCATAATTCACTTACATGTTTCTTATCAGTTCTTACAATGATCAGCATCAAAACAAGTGACACTGCAGAATGGCGCAATTAAAACATTTCCAGAAGAAATGTTTTCTGTATTATCGACTTAAGTTTTTGAAGTTTGGCAGGGCAAACCTCCTTGTATCTTATTATGATTTGACCATCGAATTCTTATTTTTTTTATTTTTAGCAGAAAAATGTCGATGATTGGGACAGTGTCGATAATTAGGACTTTTACCTTATAAAAATTGTTGTGTGGCTAATAAATACCGTTTTCGATACCGTCTCTGCTGTACATAATTATCGTTTTTTTTTTTGTAAAATCTTGTATGGGCTTTATTTAAAGGACCATGTCCATGTATGAACTCTCCCAGATTTTCTTTTAATCGTTTTATCCGTCAAAAAATGGATTTCAAACTCGTTTCGCCATTTACTGCGATCATATTATCATGAAATTAATGGGTGTGTTAATACATTTAAAATTAAAACTCTCCCAAAATATTAGAAAACTGAAATAAAATGTCGGTTATATTATTTGAAAATTTTATTAACGAAGCCACAATTCCCGACTTGGTCACTATGTAAGCAAACTCGTGACTGAGAATAAAAATAGCAAATTTCTGCAATGAATTAACCAGGACTAACCTATGTGTCAATTTATCCCGCAACCGTTTACGTATACCTATGTATTTGCTTCAGCGTTATTGCCTGGCTAGATAAACACGTTTGTTACAGCTGATGATCATATATTATTTAAGAATATCTTGTGTCAAATTGGACGTATAAATTATGCTGCTTATTGTGTAGGTACATTTTTTCCTCGATTTTTTCTTTTGGTGGAGAGCTCTTATTTTAAAGTAGATAACTCCAGATTTACAGATTAAAGAATTTTTATTCTCATGCGTTGTTATGCTACTAATATTTCACTTTACGTATGGCGCTTCGCTCGCTCCAAGGATGCAAGTAAAAACTAACTCAAAATAAAGAAAAAATACTTTCAAAAATATTTGCGTTCTCGGTTACATATAACAGCACTGGTAAGATTAATGTATGTCAGTAAGATATTGTAAGACACTGGTTAAATGAAATCAAATCAAATAAGACTTTATTATCATAAATTTCAAGAAATTCATTGACAAAGCTGGAAAAAACGGTCATTAGTTTGCTAAAGTTGTAATACTTACTGTATTAAAACTTAACATGTCAATAAAACAAAAAAATGGTTAAAAACAAATTAAGAGTTAAAAATATAGTTAAAATCAATCACAAACGGACAGAATTAGAAGTCTTCCACACAGACCCAATTACAAACGTTAAAAGCAGGTAGGTACATAACAGAAACAAAATATTTAAAACTAATTTAAAACAATAAAATAAGACAAATCAATTAAAATTATGCCCATAGTAGAGGAGTACTACGGACAGAATAAATTGCAAGTGACACCAGAAGGCCCCTGACCCTTTTCCTAAATTACACATCACTGTTCGGGCTTCTCAATTCCAATGGCAAATAATTAAACATTTTCTTGGAATTATAAAATACAGAGGTTTTAGTCAAAGAAGAAGAAGAAGGAATGGGTAAAGATACAAAGTGTAAGCTTCTAGTATTAACAGCATGTAACGGGTGAGAGGGATTGAAAATGTTGTTTTTGTATTTTCGAAACATTATACATGCAGATTCTAGTATAAAAAGAGGTGCTAAGGTCAAGATACCTTCTGAAATAAAATGAGGCCTACAGGACTCATCACGATTCAGACCACAGAGGCATCTCAAGGCTCTTTTCTGAATAACAAACACCCGTTGAAACAGACCTAGTGAGCAGCAACCCCAGAATGCAATACCGTATCTCAGGTGGCTCTCAACAACAGAAAAATACACAGTCCTGGCAACAGACTTGTCCAAATGATATTTCACAGTCCAAATGGCATAGCAACCCGCTGACAATTTGCCACACAGTTCTAAGATGTGAGAGTCATATTTTAATTTAGCATCCAAATGCAATCCTAGTAATTTATTGGAACTGCTAGTCCTTATTAATTGACCATCCAGTGATGTTTCTCCCAGATCCCCCTTAAAATTTATAATACTGGTCTTTTTGATATTGAAGCTCAATCTGTTGGCACTGCACCAGTTCTTTATCGCCTCTAAGTCCTCCCTTACAAGGTTTTCAAGTTGTGCTGGATCCTGGTGATGCCAGAGGACTGTAGTATCCTCAGCAAAGGAGGAACAGCGACCATAAGAGATCGTGCCAGGTAGATCATTAACATTTATAAGTAACAACAGAGGTCCCAAGACAGAACCCTGGGGCACTCCAGCAGACAAAGAACCCACCGCTGATTGCTCCCCATGAAAATGAACCACCTGGCGTCGCCCTGATAGAAAAGACTCAAACCAGTCGAGAACCGGACCTCTAAACCCATATGTACAAAGTTTAGCCAGCAATATCTCATGATCAACACAGTCAAACGCTTTACTAATATCATAAAAAACGGCAGAAGCCACTTCACCATTGTTCAAGCTGAGGTATAAATGCTCTAGGAGATGGAAAATTGCATCATCTGTATTTTTAGAATTCTGAAAATCAAATTGGGAATTAGAAAGAATTTGGTGCTGTTCCAGAAACTTCAACATTCTCTCCTTGACCAATTTTTCTATGATTTTACTAAGGATGGGTAGTAAAGAGATGGGGCGACAATTAGATGAACATTGTTTTTTGCCTGTCTTAAAGATTGATATAACAGTGGCCATTTTTAGAAAACACGGAAAGACACCGGACCGTATAGACAAGTTAATCGCTTCAACAAGTGCTTGAATAGCTACAGGTGGTAAACTTAGAAAAATCCGTATTGATATTTTATCATGTCCAGGCTTGTTTTTTATTCTTCCACAAACTGAGAGAAATTCCTAAGGTACAATTGGTGTAAAAAAGAACGATTGTGGGATGTTAAATTGATGTAAATATTATGAAGCTGAGGTCTTGTCAGTAACAGTTTGTTGTAAGAGATTTTGCGCTATAGAGCAATAATAACTATTAATCTCATCGGCAGATATGTTATCTACTACTACCTTATCTTTTGAACTACTGCCACGCAGATCGTTAACAATATTCCATATTTCCTTTTGTTTGTTTGAAGCTTTGACAAGTCGACAATCATAATGCACGCATTTAGCAAGTTTGATGGTTTTACGGTATATGTTTCTATATGTTTTATAATAAGTCATAAAAAAAGTATTATGGAAAAGACATTTTCTTAATGTGTGAAGTGATCTCATGTTTTGGCCTGACACTTTTAGTCTCTTGCTAATCCAGGGTGCTTGAGGCTTGTGCTTTAGAGTGTGAATGGGAAATGATTTGTTAAAAATACTAGTTATTTAACCCTATATTGATTCCAAAGGCTTTTCAGTATGTAAGTTGTTATTCCAGGAATGATCAGAACATAACTGATGGAATTTGTTATAATTCTTCCTTCGAAATATATGACAAACTCTTTTAATAGATTTAACTTTAGGCTTTTCAGAGCAGAATTGAATATAAACTGCGTAATGGTCAGATAGTCCAGCATGCTTAACACTGCAGTAAATTGTGTTTAAGTGAAAATTTGAACAGCATAGTCGATTGTGGTCTGTGTCTGTGCAGTTGCGCGGTAAAAGTCTTCTACATGCATGACAAGACCAAAGGAAGAAAATAAATGATTTAGAGATTGGGTATTTGGATGAGTCTAATCACAAAAGTCCAAATTAAAGTCACCTGCTAGAATTAAGGAAGATTTAGATGGCAAACTATGGACCATCATCTCTAGTCCATAAAGAAAGTTTCCAATATTAGAAATAGGGGAGCGATAAATACAAATCACATAAACATCAATAGTAGAAGAATAGACAATACAAAATTCAAAATCTTTTTCCACCCGTAAGAAGTCAAATTTAGTTAATTCCACAAAATTTAAATGTTGCATAAAATCATTTTTGATCGGAATCATACAGCCTCCATGTTTAAAAGTTTGCCCGCAGAAATTTGCGGCTATGCTATAATTATTTATACAAATGGGTTCTCCCTGTGTTAACCAATGCTCAGTTAATAAAATTATGTGAGGATAGTCCAATTTGTCAACCTTCGATCTTACAGACTGAATATTAAGAAGTAACAAGCTTACAATATTGTTTTCGGAATCTCTAAAAAATGACCTGAGTTAATTAATTCATCAAGTAAACTGATATTGGTTTTAGGTTCAAGAGCCCTTTTGGCGTCATATATATCACTTTTATTACACGCTATTATAGAGTTCTTTATAAAATTGTCTGTTAAGTAAAGACCTGCATTATTTAAATAGACTTCATTTTTAAAATAATCATTATCACAGTAAGCAAACCGGTTTAAGTCAAGTAATTCGATGTTAACATATCCAGTATTCTTCAGCCCATTAATATCATTACACCCACTTAAATTAAACCTAACAGTATGGCCGAATTTTGAATTCTTTCCTGTGGGAATGGTACAAAATAGTAGATTGGTATGAGAGCATTGATTAATAAAGGCTTTAAGTAATGATGGATCTAGGTTCTGGTCATTCAATCCACCAAGAAAAACAACAAAATCAGCCGTGGTAAAAGAGAAAGCTAGTGAATCTACCTGAGTTATAAGATCTTTGTACTGGGCATGAGGTTTACAAACAATAAAAATATTGTAGTAATCACCCAAAGGAGTCTGTAAGGGTTTATACAAATATTTACCGTAGCCATCTGTTGTGGCGGTACGGACCTGTCTACCTAGCCAGCCCGCCACGAATGCACGAGTCCGCACGAAAAAGCGCGAATCATCGACCAGCGCGAACTGCAAAAATTTCGCCACCAGTCGAGCTATGCACCTGTTGCTATATAGACTTTACTACATCGGCTCATACATTACTTACACGTTATTTTGTAATAAAATATAAGATATTTTCAGTGTAAAACTTAATATAGCTCTTTGCTGTAATAAATAAGTATTAACGTGAAATTCTCAAAATCTTTCACTTTACATCACAAACATTGGTCCTTCGACGCCAGATATTTGTTGGAAAAATACCAGCATTTCTATTTTCCACGACGATTGAAATACGTTCTTCGACCACGTCTCTGTTGCCATGGCCGTTGAAATTTGAATTCTACCTCGACGGAGTCGTTGTTGCGCTTCGCCTTGCTACCTTCTACACCGTATGGACATCGTCTTCGACAAGCTGAAGCCTGAAGCTCTGAGAGG
>JAEQML010061328.1:0-25900 GCA_016904865.1 Pissodes strobi
TGATTTCTTCGATTTTCCGAGCAGGTTGAGCAAAGCCAAATGAACAGGCCCATAGAATCGAGGCATCACGAGGATGGTACCATTTTGTCGACGCCACAATTGTCAACTCTTTTATCCGATATAAGTCGGATTTCGCCTAATATCAGCTCAATATTGAACCAAAATCGCAGTGAGCTTTTAGAAGTATCCTCGCTAACCAACTGATTGGAAATTGCTAATCTAGAAAAAATAGACAGGATATTGGTTGGTAATTGGAAAAAATAAAATGAAAAAGCTTGATAGGAGGGCAGTTGGTGTGGAAAATACAATCAAGCTAATGAATATTGGAGATCAATACCCACACATCTCGAAGATGTGCAAGATGTAGAAAACCTAAGCGTACCACTGTGGAGTGTACTAAATGTAAAGTTGCATTATGTATTCTTTGTTTTGCATCATTCCATAATCGTTAGTGTACTTTTATTCACATAATAAGCAATATTTAACAAGAGGTTTAAATATCGACCAGTAAGTTTTATATTAAATGCATTAACCTACATGGATACTGGTTAAAATAGTGACGTGCTTAAAAAAATAATATGTATTTTTCTTTTGTGTCAAATCCTTTATTTTGTTAGTTCAACTATAAGTAAAAATATTTAGAAGTTCAAATGTCTCAATTTGTAGTAATTTGTCCTATAAAGGGTTAAAGAGTTATCTGTATGTACAGGGCACATTAAACTTGTCTAGAATTCTTCCATGAAATATCCTGACTCAGTTTTAGATATTTTAGTTTGACTGGTTTCCAAACGAACACGCTTAAAAGACAGAAGTGCCGCAAAATTGGAAAGCTTTTGAAGAAATTGTCTATTTCATAAAATTTCTTCCCTGACCTAGTACAAAAGCATGCGGGCACTTATCAAGAATGAAAACAAACAACGCTTACAGGTAATGAATAATAATTAGTTCGAGCAGGCCGCCGCCATACAGAAACGAAACCTCTCCGTGCGAGATTGTGCAAAAGCTCCCTCATAAAATTACTACATATCGCTTTTTTAGAACGATTATGCGTGAAATTTAGTAGGTGTTGTGAAAACGACGGGTCACGCTTTTGGGTTCGGCGTCCGTCCATCCGTCGTCGTAGCGCCGCTCTTATTTACTCGTGGCGTAAACATGGAAAGTAAAAAGCGGCACGACATTGCAAAGTGCGACAAACTAAATGCCCAGAAGCTGGATGCGGATATTAAAGCGCTAAATTACGTTGATTTTAGATAGTCACGATTGTATAACGATTTGATTCGTCAGTTTCGCTTTGTTTAATCGTCCGTAGATCCATGAAGAAATTATAGTAACCTAGTTAACGCAGTTTTGGCAAAATTTGAATCGGAGTGTTAAAAAAAATTACGAAACTTTTTAAGCCGTTTATTTCACACTTACCCCTCTATTCAAATTTGTATATATTTGACGTTATCAGATGCCGAAGTACATGGATTGTTGTGTTTGCAATAAACAACCTTAAATACTATTCTTTTGATGGTGACGTGTATTCAATTCAAAAACAGCATAAGACATCGCGGAACATGATAAGCCTGGATGAGAACTTCCTTAATAGTCCGAGAGGCGACCGTCATAATAGCGTGGTGTCTGAACTGTCAGGATTTTGCATGATACAAAATATTGTTTAGTTGGGCCGAATAAGAAACCGTTTGTCGGCCGAGGTTGGCCTTGACTTGACCAGTAATAAATTATACAGGGCCTTTCAAAAAGTTCGCATCATATGGGAAACTTTTTATTATTGATGTCACAAAAAATTCTATTCTTGACAAAGTTGATGCTTAGAAAAAAACTAATTTTGACGATGCTAATTAAAGGACAAGTTAAGTTAGAAATAAAGCTTTTATTAAGATAAAAATAAAAGTCACATACTAATTTTTCCAAAAGTGCATCGTTGCTGAAACAAATTAGAATAAAATTAAGAAAAAGAGGGTTTTTTCAATAATTGTCACGAATTTTCTCAGCAACAGTGCATTTTTGGAAAAAATGATATTTGACTTTTATTTTTATCTTAATAAAAGCTTTATTTTTTCTGTAGAAAGTTTTTCGATATTCCAAAATTTTTATTTTTTTTAAAATAAATTTTTATATTTTTTAAGTACCCTGTATAACATCTTTAATTTAGCATTGTCAAAGTTAGTTTTTTCCAAGCACCAACTTTTATCACGAATAGAGTTTTCTGAGAAATCAATAATAAAAAAGTTTCCCGCATGATGCGAATTTTTTGAAAGACACTATACAAGATGATTCACTGTCGATGGTAGGTTAGACGTTTCTGAAGAACAACTAAACGGATCTTTCTGAAAATTTCGTCGTTTACATAGGCGAATATGCTCTACCATGCTAAAATATTTTTGACAGTGCAGTGTTGCCGCTTCTACTAAAAAGTAGTAGCAACTGTCAAATTTTAAATGGAACACCCTATATATTATTACATATTTGGATTTTGCGGAGAATTCTAGACATATTTCATAAATAATGTCCTATAGCTATCTGTTACTGTTTTTGAAATATTGACAGTTTAAAATCGACCATTTACCAAGTTTGACAGCCTGTAAAATTTAAACGGCTAAAGATAGAGCAAAATGGTTTGCACTTTCCTAGCTTGTTTTTTCATAAGCTATCGTTTGACACTAATTATTTTATATAACCAGAGGTTAAGAAGTCCCAGTTAAATTTAACCTCTGGTTAAATCTAAAATTAGTGTCAAACGACAGTTTATGAAAAACCAAGATAGGAAAGTGCGAACCATTTTGCTCTATCTTTAGCCGTTTAGATCTTACAGGCTGTCAAACTTGGTAAATGGTCGAGTTTGAACTATCAAAACCAGTAACAGATAGTTATAGGACATTATTTATGAAATATGTCTAGAATTCTCCGCAAAATCCAAATATGCAATAATATATAAGGTGTTCTATTTAAAATATGACAGTTGCTACAACTTTTTAGTAGAAGCGGCAACACTGCACTGCCGAAAATATTTTAGCAAGGTAGAGCATATTCGTTTATGTAACCGACCAAATTTTCAGAATGATTCGTTGAGTGGTTCTCCAGAAACGTCTAACCTACCATCGACCGTGAATCACCTTGTATAGTGTCTTTCAAAAAGTTCGCTTCTTTTCGGAAAACTTTTTTATTATTGATTTCTCAGAAAACTGTATTCTTGTAAAAAGTTGGTGCTTGGAAAAACTAACTTTGACAATGCTAAATTAAAGATAAGTTATACAGCGTACTTAAAAAATACAAAAATTTAATTTAAACCTAAATAAAAGTCGAATACCATTTTTTCCAAAAGTGCGCTGTTGCTGGGATAATCCCTGACAATTATCGAAATAAAACCTCTTTTTCTTAATTTTGTTCTTATTTTTTTTCAACACTTTTGGAAAAAATAGTATTTGACTTTTATTTTTATCTTAATAAAACTCTATTTTTTCTGTAGAAAGTTTTCCGATATTCCAAAATTTTTGTTTCTTTAGCCTTAATTATTGTATTTTTTAAGTACCCTGTATAACTTATCCTTAATTTAGCATCGTCAAAATTTGTTTTTTTTTCTAACCTTCAACTTTTGCCAAGAATAGAATTTTCTGTGAAATAAATAATAAAAAAAAGTTTCCCATATGATACCGAACTTTTTGAAAGACCCTGTATAATCAATTAAGGCCAGAATCGGTCGACCAACGGTTTCTTATTCGGCCCACTAAACAATATTTTTTAACATGCAAAATCCTGACAGTTCAGACACCACACTATTATGACGGTCGCTTCTCGGACTCTAATGATTGTCCTTGGTAGATTAGTGATAAGAAAAATATTCAATACACAACTTAGATCAGCCCAGTCCGCTAATGATTCTGATGGTAGTTTAAGACATCATAAGATATTCTAAAATATAAATGCCCATGATCAGGGCCGATATAGGTAGGCAGAGGCCCTATGGCACTATTTAAGGTCGATAATAAATAGACGATAATATTGTAAAGTATTTTTTTTTTCAACATATAATATATCTTCAGTGACGGCCCACAAAAATCACACTGACCCTGTCCAGGTACAAATATACCTTATTTGTAAGGTCAAATGTACAAACAACAAATTGAAAGGCTAATTGCAATTTGTTTTTCAAAAATATTTCTTTTTGACATTTATAATAGGCTTTATACAACCGCTGATTTCTAGTTAAGTCATGCAAATATAACAACAAAACTAATTGACACTACATAAAAAATTGAATTATAAAATTATATTTTTTAGGTGGAATTGTAATGATTTATATTTCTATAATGTTTTCTGCCATGCCACTGAATAAGTTGTGTCAGTACTTACCTATCTGATTTTCTATTTAATTGTATAGAATTGATTTGTAAACCATATATTCTTCGTTTACTGCGTCGTTCATATACGTTTTATAAAGCTGTGTAAAATGTGTACTTTTGGTCGTAAAACTTCATTTTCAAAAAAATCGTCTAGCCTTTTCTTTTGCTTAGCAATGTATGTTTTTCGCTGGTAATTTGTTATTTTAAACATTTGGTTACTTATCTTTAATAACATGTCATAATTTCAGATGCAAGAACAAAGTGTACCCAAGGCTCTTGCCCACCACGTCCATAGTGATAGTGTTCCATAACGAGGCCTGGAGCACGCTGTTAAGAACGGTGTGGAGTGTGATCAATAGATCTCCCAAAGCCCTACTAAAGGAGGTCATCCTCGTCGACGATGCCAGTGAAAGAGGTAAGCAACCAAATAAATATAAGAAGTTACAATTTTTACATTGGAATTCGTGTCATTATAAATAAATAAATCATAAATTATCTACATATATATATTGTGTGGCCGCCGAGATCTCCGGATCTTGATCCACGCGATTGATTTTTATGGGGACGCTTTACAATGAAAATTGATGCAACAAAATCTTCTAACATTGAGGAGTTGAGCGAAAGTATTACGCCGAAAATATCGTTCGACATTTTGCGTAATGTAATTGGCCAGTTTCATTCTTGGTTACTTTATTAAATATAATAATAATTATAAGATCAATTTCAGTTTTTATTATTTTGTCACCTAACCCTTGTGGTATCTCAAAAAATTAAAATATGGTTCGATTCGTCTTTCAAAAAGCACTTCAAAGGGTTTATTGCGAATTAAAGTATATGCTTTTTTATTCCAAGGAGCAAAAAAAATGTGCTTAAAAAATTGTTTACACTCGACCAGAAGCAATTCCTATAAAATAAGTACATCTCTGTGTCTTGATATTTCATATTGTGTGTACCTTTTGCTTTAAAAATGCCCAGAAACGTGATTTCGTCATTTCACAGAACCAGAATAATCGCTTTACATCAAGAGCTTTTTTCAAATCATGCAATTTGGAATCGACTGGTTTGCCAAGAAGTTCTGTAATTCGTATCGGGAATATGTATGAAGAAACTGGAACCGTTGATCAAAGACGGGGAACTGGTCGCCCTAAAGTAACAATCGAAATGGAAGATCGTTATGTAACGAATTTTGTCCGAGCTTTCCGAGGTAATTTTTTGAGGACATTCCGACTGACTAACCCGTTCATTTGAGATAATTCTTAGTGCAAAAAAACAAATGACAGTTTACCATTCACAACTGATGGTCGGCGAATTTCAGCCTGTCGTCGATGTGAAGTCCCAAAAACATAATCAAAGCTTTGTTTAGAATAGACTGCTTTCCCAGCTGCAGCTCCTCATACATGAATTTGAAACACTGTTTTCGTTTTAGAAGATTTAGAAGTTAGTGGATCCATATCAGACCGTTCCAGCGTGACCTAGTTGTACAGTAATGCAGTGCGCCAGACAAAGGAGTCCTTGTAATGCGACGTTCTAGGTGTTTCCAGTTGTACAACGAACTGGTGCGCTCTTGCCGTCTGTCGCGACTGTCTGACAGGCGTTGCTGGGGGCAGGATGATGCAGTTTGTTGAGCAATCCATCATGCTAAACTCTGTCAAATGCCTTCGAAATATTCGACGCAATCGCTCGAGATTCTCCGTAGTTCTCAACTGCCCTACCCTACTCCATATTACGAGTGACAGAGGCAAATATACTTCCGGTCGATCTCTGTTTGCGGAAGCCGTATTGGTTATCGCTAATTATTCTGTTGGTGTCGAGGTACTTGAGTAGTTGCTGATTGACTACATGTTCCCTGAGATTATTGGAAGCAACTTCAGAGGGCGTGGTTTTCTTGCCTTTTTTTGGAACAAGTTGTAACTACTCGAGCGACTTTCGAAGATCCCTTTTCGGTAAGAAAAAAAGTCTGGAAAAATTGGGTGTTAGTTCGTTGGCGCAGTTCTTTGACACGATCCAGCTCATATGAAGCTCATTTCACACGTTTGTTAGCCTATTTGTTTCACAAATATGTAAATAGCCCAAATAGTTATATCCATTTATAGTAATTTCAATGTTATAAATAAATAACATGCAGTTCTTTTTTCGTTTATCCAGTAAATGGAACTGTTGGACAAGGAAACTAGTAATTCCTTACAAAAGTCAATCAAACCATTAGAAGGAGACTTCATGCTACTAATTTAAGATCCAGAAGAGCTTTACGTGTCCCTAGGATATTACCTCGACACATAGCTGTACGCGCTCATTGGACACATGAACAGAGGACGGCTTTTACCCCAGTGTTTTTGTTTCGGATGAAACAAGATTTGGTTTAATAAGTGATAGTCGGGGTCGTAGAGTCTGGATAGCATCTGGTCCTTCCTCGAGAAATTGTTTCATACCAAGGAGGAACAATTATGTTTTGGGGAGGTATAATGTTTAATTAGTGCACAGTTCTTATTGTGATAGACGGGACTATGACTGGAAACATTTGTGCAGAAAACATTCTTTGGCGACCATTTCATAATTATGGATCTTAACGCCAGACCCCATCGCACTAGAAGGGTACAAGAGGCACTAGAATATGGAAATATTTAAAGATTGAAGTGGCCGACGAACTCTCTCGACATGACTCCGATTGATCATATATGAGATTATGTTCATAGACGGATTCATAATAGCGATAATCCACCTTTAATCCTACAGGAGCTAAGAATTGCAGCTGAAGAGGAGTGGACCAATATCTCGCAAGAAACCATTAATAATTGCATTGTTTCCATGCACAGGTGTGTCAACTTTTTGTGGCAAAGAAGGGGAAGACTATTAAAAGTGCTTCTAACTTTTTTGTAATAAATTTCACTTTTGTAAAAAAAATAAAATTCAACTTTTGCATCTTTTTGTGATTTTTTTTTACCCTGTACACAAATTTCAAATTTTTTTAACTCCAAAAATCCAGATATTTTTAGTCATAAGTAAATTTTCTTGCCTTACTTTTTTATAATAAAAAAACACAGTTCGAAAAGGAGGGGGGTGTCCAAGATTTTTGGCGATGTATGTATGATGTCTACCTTCCTACGCCATCAGACATTATTTTCCATTTATCCTTCAACTGATAAAGCAGAAGAATTTTAAATATTGTTTTTATAATCATTACCTATAGGTAACAATAATTAATCGCTTAATTGATTGTAAATATTTTAGGTATTGCTTATTTAATAAATAATGCTTATTTCATTTTGCCTAACGTGGCTATACGTCATCGTCATTTAATGGTTCGCATTGCTCCATTGTTTCTAGGTCATTATAATGCGGTAACGACATTGGTAATAATTTTATAACTTATTCAGATTTCTCGTCTTAATTTTCGCGTGTTTTTGCTGCAATTTACTCATTTTTTTTTTTACCGCGAATAATAATACTCGTCCAACTGGCCAAATAAATGTTTATTCAAGGGAGACTTAAACTGACCTTTGACTTCATTTGATCCGATTTTGATGATTCAATCCATTTTATAGATGTTAGTGATGGGCCATACTTGTAAATGAACTCCCTGAATGTAGTATATAAATTGACAAACAGATATTGAATATTATTATATTATGCAAATTGCTTAGGTAACATAAAATGTAATTTCTGTCTGGTTGTTCTACAGATTATTTGGGAAGGAAACTGGAAAATTACGTAAAGGATTTGCCGGTTCCTGTATACGTTTTGAGGACTGAAAAGAGGTCGGGACTGATCAGGGCTAGGTTATTGGGAGCTGAGAAAGTGACCGGACAGGTAAGATGGATGGAAGGAGATTAGATTTGGTAAAAGGATTTATCCTGCACATTGTGTATGAAAATAGGTACCTAGCTAAATTGTTTACGTTAATACAGTTGTGGGCGGATCTACTTTTGTGAATCATGACAATATCAAATTTAAATTTTATTCGTGTTAAGATACAAATAAAGTTTACACTCGACAATGTTACAATATTAAAATATAACGTAGGAACATATTCATTTACCAAGATTAAAATTAAGGCGAAAACATGGACTTTAAGATACAATAAATCATTATTTAACTAAGTTTCGGATATATTACCCCTGATCAGGATTGCGACGATTTAAATCAAATTATTTCAATCGCAATTTAAATCAAAGTATATATTGCTGTAAGAACGAGTCGCCAAAACAAATCAATTATCAGAAAATTAAAATAAAAAGAACAATTTATTAAAAAACAAGTTAAGCTTCCTGAATTTACATATATATTTGCTGTACCAACAAATAATCTCAGAAAATTAAATTTAAGAAATCTTAAGGTAACAAGAAAAGTTTAGATTGTACTAAGGAAGTCAAAAAACAAATTAACATTATTTAATAATATAATATAATGAACAAAAGCGTAAATTTACAAAAGCATACACGCAAATATGTTTAAGAAGTTAATTGTAATGGTAATGTTTGTAAAGAAAAACTAATTGAACGACTTTTTCGCTCTCCAATCGATTTCTACGTTTAGAGTGTATAAACCAAATGTCGAAATCCCTCCTTCAACAAATGCTGAGAAGCTGTAGAAGAAAACAATTATGTAGTGGTGGGGAATACTTTTTGAACATTGACATTTCGTTGAGATTTCCACTAATCCAAAGGTTTTGTGATTTTAAAAATGTCATCATCAAACATAATTTCAGCAAATGGTTCCTAGAAATTGCATTATTAGTGGTACCAAACCGTTGGGATGTAATTCTTTGGCGGCTTTTAAAAATTTAATTTCATAGTCTGTCAAAGTTACATTATGTTGTATAGTTTCGTAGGATGTAAGAGAAAGGTTAACACATAATACAGAGTGATGTACTGTTCGTACCCATGTCTAAATTCTTGCATTTAACTTATAGTAAGTTCTATCTCCTCAAATACTGATTCATGTATTTTAAATTGATGTATGAAAGTGTTGCATCATTTCTTTGAAGCCTATAAATCGCAATAGAAAGAGGTTTAAAAATCGCAAAGTAGTCTTCGGCGGTTCTTTTTAAATAAATAAATTTTTCCCTCCTTTTGCATATGCCACAGAGGCAAAGTACTTTGAGGCATATACAACATGTTCCTTAATATCACGAACCTCCAGATCTTTACAGAGTACATTTAAGATGTAAGCAACGCAAACATATGTACAGGTCATGCTTAATAGGAAGAACCTGGAGATGCGCAGATGAAAGAAAAGGAGGGCCAGTGTATGGCAGAGATAGCGAATACCAAATTTTAATAAAGTACACTTGGCGTAGAAAATAAAACCTGAATTGGATTCATATACGGTCGCTGGGATAGGTACTAATCCTGTTTGCTATTTATGTAATAATTATGCGTTTATTTTTATGATATTTATGGTTGGGATAATAATAAGCCAAGTCGGCAGTAAAATTAGGTGTGGGATGCGAATATTTAATGAGCATTTATTACTTCGCATCATTTAAAGAAAGACATTTTATTGGCAGCACTTGGTTAGTACACAATACTTAAAAAAAGAATCAATACAAATATTACATTTAAATTCAAATAAATTTGAACAAGGTCAGTAAACATTTTTCGATTTTCATATATACTAATAATATTAGGAACTATATTAATAATATAACAGAATAAATATCACAAAATATTACGTAAAGATTAAAGATATTCCCGATAGGAAACCCTCGCTTAATTTATTATGAATTCATCTGCAACAATGTCCACCAAAGGTTCGTTTTCCATATACTCAGTCTCAATTCAATTCTCTTTGGTTTTTCACAGCGTGATTTCCACTGTTGCACAGTAAACTGTTCAAAAAACTAATCGGCTAATTTCATAACATCTGTCGAGTTAATAATTACGTTCCTTCTAGGCAAAAATTCTGTCATCTGTGCCCACTCCACACTAGTTCAATAGGGTTAAGGTCAGGATTCAGGATGATACGGAGGTCGTCTAACCACGGTGTGCCTCGCACTGGAAAATTTTTGGTCGATATTATATTTTCTCTTGGTTTCGCCATTTTAGTGAGACTGTAGAGCTCCGATTTTAACATTTTATCGCCAAATGGAATATTTTTCTCGCCTAACCACTTTCACATGTCTTCTTTCATTGTTAACGATATAGGACACTTATTTATTTGCCTGATGTTATATGGGACGTTGTCGATTACTACTACACCGTTAGAGCGTAAATTTGGCACTAGGTTGTTTTTTACCCACTTTTCATAATTCATCTCATGGTAATCCCCAGTACTGCAGTGTGACTTCCATCTGACATATGAGTTTGGCAAAAAAAACATCTCCAGCGTTCACGATTATTAGTGTGCTTTTTGATACAGGTTGTCTTAGGCCGTCGTCAGTTTCGTCGCTCGAAGATTTTTGGATTGTATGTGATTAATGTATATATGTTTCATCCATATAAACAATTGAGCGCCCTTCTGCAGGGTAAGCTTTAATTTTTTTACAAATTGAATTCGAGTATGCCGTACGTCAGTTTTTTCCATTAAAATTGTTCTATTGGTTTTGGTTTTTCTCTCCTTAAACTGTTCACGCATCTCTGGTAATTGGCATTACTTTGAAACTTTCTATGAATTCTCACTAGATTTTGTACTTGTTTTTCTGTTTTATGGAAATTGTGGATTGTTCTGCGTAACACACCTTGATAAGCATCGTCCAAAGCTATTTTGCTTTTTTTGGTTGGCGTGGAAAAAAACTGTACCAGATTCGACATTTTTTACTTTTTGCTGAATTCGTTTAATTGTACAATGAATAGTTTCGGCGGTAGGATCGTTGTGAAACATAGTTGAATAATAATACTAGGGATAATTAGTACACTGCTCTTAGATGTTTCAAAATAATTTAATGATATATTTTTCTCTACATATGTTTCGGCTTGATAAGGCCTTTATCTAGAGTAGTTGTATACTAATTTATAAAAGAAACTGAAATTGTCAACTTATGTAATTTTCTCCCGCGAATTCGGATATGTTCAGCAGGAAACAATTGAACATCAAATAAAAGTGCTAGTGGTCACATTGATATATTTTTAAATGGAACACCCTGTATATTACTACATTTTTGGACTCCCTAGAAAAATCTAAACACGTTTTGTTTATAATATCCTATACCTATCGTTAGCTGTTTACCAAATATTGACAGTTGAGAGTCGGGCATTTTGGCACTTTGATAGGCTCTAAAATCTAAACCGCACGAGATCAAAGAAAACGGTTTGCACATTCCTATCTTGGGTTTTCATAAGCTATCGAATGATAGTAACTTTGAATTTACTCTACTAAACCGCCTGACGATATTTTGTTTTTATTGCACTGTCAATTATGCAGGTGTTTAAAGTGCAAGTCAGTTGGTCGTTCGTATTTAAAACGTCTGTTTTTTTTTGTGACTTTTGGATTTCTAGGTACTCCGAAAGGTTCAGCCTTTTGCTTTTTGTTTCGTGTGTAAAAGTTTGACATTATTCGTATCTATAAAATGGTTATTTTCTATACAATGTTTTGTTAAGCCAGATTTTTTAATAGTATGTAAAATCGATTTTTTGTGTTCTTTAATCCTAATATTTAAGTTTCGACCAGTTTGTCCTACGTATACAGCTTCACAGTTCACACAATTTGATTTGTAAACACCAGATTTAGATTGTTTGTCTTTATTGTGTATTAGTCTTCTCCCTAGATTATTCTTATTCACCTGAATTGTTTTACAGCCAAATTTATTTAATTTTTTTGAAACTTTATCTGTAAATTTCGGAATATAATTGATAAATTTAAACGGCTCCTTTTCTAATTCTAATGTAGGGTTATAAAACTCTTTAGTTAAAATGCTCTTCTGTGTTTTCTTTATTAATTTGTCAATCAAAGCGATCTTATAACCGTTATTAATTGCAATCTGTTTGATAATGGATACTTCTTTTTGGAAACTCACCGAGTCTAGGGGAAAGCTGAAAAGTATGGATGCAGACTATGAAAAGCCGAAAGTTTTACTTGCCAAGATTGGTTAGAGTCTTTATGAATTATTGCATCTGTTGTTGTTGGTTTCCTATACAGGGTGAAACAAATTCGCTTCTCACTATTGGGATCTTGTAAACGGTAAAAGATACAGCAAAGTTTAAATTGGGGCAAAGTTGCGCAATTTAAAGGTCATTGATATGCAATTGAGAAATTTAGAAAATTCCGACTACTTCCGGAGATAACCGCAATAAACCGAAAATCAGCTATTTTATTTTTATTTTTTCCTGACTTTGTTTCAAGAGATAATATAAAATGAATTGAACATTATTTTTGCCACTTTTTCTTCTTTATAAGAAGGCAGTATCAAATTTTAAATCTGACGTTTCGTGTCCGGGCCCCCATCATCAACTTCATTTTTTTAAATACGGACCTGGATTTTTTATTTAATTTTTTAGAAGCCTTTGGTCTCCTTAAACTATCGATGATTACACTTATCAATAAATCAACAAATCTAGATTTTTTCCATAAGGGACAATGTGTTAGACAGAGATACTTTTGGACCTGATTTCACTTATGAGAATATTTGTTACCGCTATTGGACAAGTGTGATACATCGTTGGTTTTGGGGGACCAAAGGCTTTTAAAAAATGAAATAAAAAATCCAGGTCCGTATTTAAAAAAATGAAGTTGATGATGAGGGCCCGGACACGAAACGTCAGATTTAAAATTTGATACTGCCATCTTATAAAGGAGAAAAAGTGGCAATAATAATGTTAAATTTATTTTATATTATCTCTTGAAATAAAGTCAGGAAAAAATAAAAATAAAATAGCTGATTTTCGATTTATTACGGATATCTCCGGAAGTAGTCGGAATTTTCTAAATTTCTCAACGGCATATCAATGACCCTTAAATTGCGCAACTTTGCCCCGATTTAAACTTTGCTGTATCTCTTACCGTTTACGAGATCCCAATAGTGAGAAGCGAGGTGAGAAGCGAATTTGTTTCACCCTGTATATATATCAAATTTAAGCGAATCTCTTGTCTTTGTAATATTTATGTCCAAAAAGTTTAAAATTTTAGATTCTTTTTCCATGGGAAATTGAATTTTATTGTTTAGGGAATTTAAAAATGTTAAAAAGGTATCTAAGTTTCTGTTGGTTAATGTAAAGATGCAAAATATGTCATCCACATATCTACCCCAAAAAAATATATTTCTGATTAATGAATTGTTGGTGTTGAATAAGTGCTGTTCAAAATCAGCTATAAAAATCTCGGCAAATAAAGGTAAAATTGGAGAGCCCATTGGTAAACCATTAATTTGATTACAAATTAATAAAGAAAAAATAGAAGAACAATTTAACTAAGCAATTTTATAACCCTACATTAGAATTAGAAAAGGAACCGTTTAAATGGATCAATTATATTCCGAAAATTACAGATAAAGTTTCAAAAAAATTAAATAAATTTTGCTGTAAAACAATTCAAGTTAATAAGAAGGAGAAGACAAAGTTGACAAACAATCTAAATCTAGTGTTTACAAAATAAATTGTGTGAACTGTGAAGCTGTATATGTAGGACAAACTGGTTGAAACTTCAATGTTAGGATTAAAGAACACAAAAAATCGATTTTACATAATGTTAAAAACTCTGGCTTAGCAAAGCATTGTATAGAAAATAACCATTTTATAGATAAGAATAATGTCAAACTTTTACACACGGAAACAAAAAGCAAAAGGCTGAACATTTTGGAGTACCTAGAAATCCAAAAGTCACACAGAACAGACGTTTTAAATACGAACGACCAACTGACCTGCTCTTTAAACACTTGCATAATTGACAGTGGAATAAAAATAAAATACCGTCAGGCGGTTTACTAGGGTATAACAATTTTAGACTTTAGTATACAACTACTCTTGATAAAGGCCTCATCAACCCGAAACATATGTAGAGAAAAATTTCCCATTAAATTATTTTGAAACATCTAAAAGCAATGTACTAATTATCCCTAGTATTATTATTCGTTGAATTGTGCTTAGACTAATCTTGGCAGTGTTTGAAACACGCTCCTGCACTTTACTGAAATCAGTTACTGATCTTCCTGCATCTGCTTCTTGTTTCATAAACTGTGTAAGATTATAAATTATTTTGCGTCTTTGACCGTTTAATACTCGCATTTCAACTGTGCTTTTAAAAGGCATGATTACAAATTAATATATTCATCTACAAGATACGTCCTACTTTTTTAAGAGACTGTACAGAAGTATACCTGTCAAAGGCAGTCAGGTAAATCAACTCCTAAATAGCCCCGCCCACCTGTTAGGTCAGGGCTCTTCCTATTTTGCGAGACCTGTAATACGTTTATTTCTGTTGGCCCTTTTATCTGGTTTTTCATTGCATTCATATTGGCTGTGCTATCTGTAAACGCTGCTTACTGGCTGTGCGAGGTGTAAACGCGCAATTGCTTTTTTAACTTCGGGTTGTTCAATACGTGTGAAACTACTCTTTTTAACGTAAATAACTATCAATTTGCTTATCGATTTCTATTTTATCAGGCCTATAGATCCAGGATTTGAGTTAGATATTCCTTTTTTTTTACTAATGCCCAGTTTCTTAAAGTATGGATACCTTTATTCTTCAAATATTTCCTAAGACAACGATTGTTAATACAATTGTAACCATAGTAATTATAGGCTTTATAACTTTATACACTAGATATCTGACACTTCAGAAACCGGGCATTAATGGCGTGAGGTACAGCGGCCTACTAGCTGCTGTAATATAATGTAAATATAAAAAATACCATATTATAGCTTCATCTTCCAAAAATATCAAGCAGCCAATATGAACATTTTATAAAATATAAGTGGGTACAAATAAGGTTTGTAGAACAAAAACCATATTTTCATTACGGAAAAGGCATAAACCAACCCACAAATTTTAGTAATAAATTAGTATTGTTAACATTGATTTTTCTGGCAAAAATGCTCAACAGGAAAAGTCACATGGCACCTCTTATCCCAATTTTCGTACTTTGATGAAATCAAACACACATATGGGTAATATATTAAATTAAATAATACTGTACTGACCGTACATTGAAACTAGTTCTGAGCAATTACTGACATTACTACTATCATTGTCTTTTTCTGCAACTGTTTCAGTTTTTCACAGCTGGACTAGCTGAGTAAAGTTAATTACACTAAGTGCTTTATTTAGAGGGAACACTTTATGTATCCTTTTTATTTCAAGTGGGGCTAGACGATTTGCACATACTTTCAACACTTAAAGGAAAAAATCATTCATTCGTTCCACAATTCCTTACTATTTGGAATTACATTTGTTGCAGGTTGCTCTGCTTTTAGTTTTCCCATCAGGGACTTTTCAATAACATATTGGCAAATAGGATATTTTTCTACCACCACTTCTATGAGACGGACAGTAGATTAAGAAATAACACTGTATTTGGATGTCTTAGAGAAATTGTTTCAGTGGCAAGTCTAGACAAGCAGTATTTTTGGTAGAATAAAAAAAAAGTTAAAATAATTATTTGTTGTAAATATCTGTCATTACCATGTTTAATAAAAAATATTTATATATCAATAAAACTAGACAAAATTGTGATTTAATAAAAAAAAGGCATTTTTCATTTTTCACAATCCTGCCCCCAATACAGAAAGTGCATCCATGTTTTTTTTTTGCATTAGGTGATCACGTTTTTGGACGCCCATTGCGAATGCACCGAGGGATGGTTGGAGCCCCTTTTGGCCAGGATAGTGGAGAACCGTAAAACGGTCGTATGCCCGATCATCGACGTCATCTCCGACGAAACTTTCGAGTACATCACGGCTTCGGACATGACCTGGGGCGGATTCAATTGGAAACTGAATTTCAGATGGTAAGGAGACGGCAATTTTCAGCTAAAGTTGCTTTTTAATAAGGATTCATAAAACAACTACTGTAAATTTTATAGTATTTATATTGAAGCTTAAAAAGAAGTTTTAAGTTTAAAAAATATGTTGATTGTATTAATTACATATATTTCTTCATAATTTTTAGTATATACATATATGTTTTTTTATTTAAGCTGCAAAAAATATTTTAAGATTAAAAACTAATAAAAAAGTAATTATATACATGAAACAGATTACTACGTACTTTTTACCAATTACATTCTTATTATTTTAGCTTTAAAATAATTTATTAAAGTGAAAAACTAGAATATTAATTGTATTCTTAAAACAAAGTATTTATCCTCATATTTTTATTATTTAAGCTTACAAAATCTATTAAAAACCACGAATATTATTATATTTATAAAAATAGTTTATATTACACATTATAATGTATCAGTACAGGTATCTCGGTAATTAGAAGAGATACAAAGTCAGCTAAATTAGAGAAGAATTGCTTTTTTAGGCGTGTTTGGGTGCTTTGAAAGTGTTGTAAAATGATTTTTAGTGTCTGAGATAGTGTGGAATGGTGTAAAAATCTTTAACCCATCCAATTAAATATCAAATTGGATATATACAATGAAAACAATAATGGTAATTAATTAGCTAACAATAATACGAAGGAGAATCTTAAACCCTGTACATTACTAACATTAACACATTTTCGAATAATTTCTAGAACTAATCCAGCCACTTTTTAGCTACTATTTTTTCCATACATTCCACTAAACATCGTAAGTATTCCGTCATGGAATCTCATGATCATGATCATACTTTTACTCATTTTGTCATAACTCCTAAAGGTTAGGCAGACAAGGTCACTTAGCCAGCACAAAATAAGATACAAAGTTGAAGAATTAGAAGGGACATATTTTGCATTGATATTTTCCTAATACCAGTTTTCGGTCTTAAATAATTCATTGAATTATTATTTTAGGTATCGGGTTTCGCAGAGGGAAATGGATAGAAGAAAAGGAGACAGGACGGCCCCCCTAAGGACCCCCACGATGGCGGGAGGCCTCTTTTCGATAGACAAAGACTATTTCTACGAAATCGGTTCCTACGACGAAGGAATGGATATTTGGGGAGGGGAAAACTTGGAAATGAGCTTTAGGGTGAGTAATCGATATATAAATTGTTGTGTATATTTGACGTTAAAAATCGAAGACATGCTGAAATTTATTGAATATATTGTGTTTCTTTGTATACCCCAAGTCCACTATAATGGTCAGTGACTCATCGATTCAACCGGAAACATTAACTTAGCAGTGACACAATGATTTAGCACGTATTTCCGCAGCTGGCAACAATGGGTCAGAACGACGCTACACATTCGGGTCCTGGAAAGCGTTGCAAATTTGCAAAAAATCGATAACTGTTAAAACGGCGGAGTGTGTTACGTGTGGGGTAGTGTGCCACACATCTTGTGCATTGAGGGTAGCAGGATTAACTGCCCTAAGGAAAGACAATCTCGTGAAATGCTGCTCCGCGAAAGTGAGGTTAGTGCACTTGGCGAGAATTCAATTGTCGAAGAGTCCCTAAAAATCTTCCAGGAAGAACTACGTAAGTCCAAAGATGAACTATTAATGGAATTAAGGGAAAAACTAAAACTTTTATATGCAAATATCCTACTATTAGAAGAAAAACTCGTAAATTCGAACAGAATGGGAAGCTGGGATAAACGGCAACAGGTAGTAGTAGCCTCAGCAACCAGACATACACCAGATGACCTAAAACCAACCAAACAAATTCTTGTAAACAATAATATGATCCCCAAATCTCATCAGAATCATCAAGTTTAAAATACTTGATGGCAATTTAAACATTCAACAAGTAGAGGAAGCCCTTACGAATGTACAACTAAATAGAATAATTAACCTCACGGAAGATACAGATGATCAATCATGGAAAGTCCAGAACAAAACCGTAATCACAGAAGAAAAAATCGTGGAAGCAAAGATAAAACTATTCCTGATAAGAAAATAGGTACAGCTGAAGAAACTGAAGGCTTTGGGGGAGTTGAAATATTTATATCGTGTTAAGAGAGAGGTTACCATATACAACATCCAAAACTATATTAAGAAGAAACCTGAATTTCAAAATGTCGAAGTAACTGTCAAAGAATTACCGACATCGGAAACAAAGAACAAATGTTTCATGATGAGTGCCCCTCTGGCAAGGAAAGATATCTTATATGATCTAGCATTCTGGCCTAGGGGTGTTGCAATAAAAATATATGATTTTCGCAGGCAAAATAATCATGAAAGATCTTTTTTAGGGTAGACGATAATAAAACTGTTTCTCAGAGTGATATTGAATATGTAAGTTTTTCAAATATACCTAACAATACATGCTCTTTATCTGTGATATATTTAAATATTCAAAGTTTTAGAAATAAAGTTCTTGAAATGGAAGCATTCCTGTCATCAAGTTTTCATGGGAAAATGCCTGACGTTATTTGTATCACTGAGCACTGGTTGACAGAACTAGAACTGACATACTTCGGCTTGCACGGGTACACATTTGGCTCCTACTTTGCGAGAAGTGGTTCGGCTGATGGTGGTTCCATGGTACTAATTCGTAACAATATATTCTTTTCTTCCGTAACTGTCACTTCTCTTGAGAGTCATTGCGAAGCTTCTGCTATAAAAATCGAGCCACTTAAAATGTTTGTCCTCAGCTGCACCATCAGGTGATTTTACAACGTTTATAGAAAATCTTGAGAATATTCTAATACCATTGGAAACTCCTCATAAAATAGTTATTGCAGGTGACTTCAATATTACATTCAATAATAATAATAATCCGCCAGCAAGTTCTTTTACTGATCTTTCTTTTAATGACCCTTGGTTTTAAGCAGACTATTTTTGACAATACACGTAATGATAACTGTATTGATAACATCTTCATTAACTTTGGTTTATAATATTGATGCCTTGTTATCTGACCACCTCTGTCAGGTATGTGAAGTCCAAATTGCTAATACAATGCCAGAAGGTAGAATAAAGATATGTCGCCCATCACTCAAAGAGGCAAAAGTCAGTTTTTTAACCTGGTAGCATCCATAAACTGGGAGTTTATCGACTATACTGATTTGGAATCCAGCAGTAAGAAGTATTTGTTTATTGGCATGGTTTTGATGGCTTTTGAAAAATCTTTTCCAGAAAAACGCATACGCTGCGAAAATAATTCCTTAAGAGTACTCTGGTTTAATGATGAGCTGAGAATTATTCGTGATAAACTTATTTTTCTAATGATTACTGGAAAATGCATAATATGGAGGAAAATAGAAAAACTAGGAATCAGTTTAGACTTAATTATAAAAAAGAACTCAAAAGGCATGGAACCTCAGTGAATGATGACTTCATTAAAAATGCATCTAACCCCTCTAAAACTATTTGGGCTCTAATAAAGCAGAAAAAATTATAAGATCAATCGACTTACCTGTAAGGAAGGTTGATCGTAATTATATGAGCAGTCTCGTCGAAATATTACAAAAATACCATGTAGTTGTAGCTTGCTGCACGAATACGGTACGACGTTAAAAGTGCTGAAAAAAACAACACTAAGCCTAATGTGTGGCGTTTTACGCCGCTCGCATCTCAATCCTCAGTAGTTGAAAGTATACTTAATAAGATTGGCCCATCATACATAGGGTGGGATTTTAAATCTGAATACAGAAGAAGGGAGAGAATTTTGTAATATTTCGACGAGACTGCTGATATAATTACGATCAACCTTCCTTACAGGTAACTCGATTGATCTTATAATTCTATTTCGCAGTCTCGTCTCATATTACAAAAATACCATGTAGATGTTTAAAGTATTATGGCCAATCTTCCAGAAATCTTTTAATAAAAAAATCAAATTTAGTATAAATCCTCCAAAAATACTTTATTTATTAATTTAAATCCGTAAAAAAAACTTAATTTAAGAATTTCCTTTTTTTTATAATATGGAAATAAACAAACATATAAAAATAACGGCAAACATATGGTTAATTACGGGGTCTTATATTAGCATTATGAAACACTAATCTATAGTAATACCAGCCCCCTTAAAAACCGCTTTTGCGAAAACATCCTGTGAAGGAGTAATAGGTCTATTGTAAAATGAACAGAAAACAGTGGATTTTTCAGACCAACCAGCAGCTTTTCTTATGACTTCTATATTTGCTCCAGCTAAATTTCGGGTTAACACTAGTTTTATCCAACGACTTATTGTCTGTGGGGTGGCAGCATGAAAAGGTTTTTGATTGTTAAAATCAGATAATCTAAACCCGTTGGTCGAATATCCTTTGTTTTCTGAATATATGCTTCTACTGTAGAAGCTAAACACAGTCTTGGGTTGTTTTTAAAAAATGGCAAATATAATACAGGCTGGGGCATATATTTACTCCATGTCTTAATCTTGTCATCTATAAATATTTGAATACTTTCTTCATTGTTAATAATATTATTAATTTTTATTCTACTTAAAGTCTGCATTCTATGTGCGGTAATCAATGCCATTTTTAGGGTAAGATTTTCCAGGTATAGCTCTTCTACTGGATACAAGGTCTCCAAATATACAAGTACTGAGTGGGGGTCCCAAGTACTTGAATATCTGGACCTTGGCGGCTTAATATTACGCAAACCTTTTAAAAATCTGTTAATCATGTTTTCATCCTCTTGACTTATTGGCAAGACTAACCCTAATGCAGATCTATGAGTGTTAATTAAAGAATAAGAACAGCCTGTCTGAAAATTATCATTTAAAAAGGATATAACATTTGATAACAAATAATTATAAGGACAGATATTTCTAGATGTACAAAATTTCCACCACTTTCTATAAACACTATCATATTGTTTCAATGTCTGGTCGCTAATCGAAGAAATTATTCCATCTAAACCAGATTCTGGAAATGACCTCCTAGTGTACGCTTGCCTGATATATGCCCGGGCACCAGGATAAGCTTCTTCCATAATGGCTGTGGCTGCCTGGAAGGAGAAGTTAACAACTTTTTATCAGGGCCCGTATAAAAAGGTTCTTTAATTAACATTTGGCAAAATATTGGAAACCAGGGTTGACCTTGCCCCCTGGCACCACCAAAATTCCTTCCGCTTGATCATTTTTAACTTTCTTTAGTACCTTAGCTACCATAGAAAAAGGCGGAAAAGCATAAAAGGAGAGGTATTTCCATGATATCGTAAATGCATCCACACATAAAGATTTCGAATCTGGTTTCCATGAAATAAATTTTTTACATTTCGAGTTAATATTGCTGGCAAAAGGTCTATATCAGGAGTAAAAAACGTTTTGCAAATTTGAGCATAAAACGTAGAACATAACTCAAACTCTATACATATATTATAACCTAGCCTAGATTCTTGATCTGCAATAAGATTTTTTTTCGAATTAATGTATGATGCAAAGATATATAATATATTATTTTCACAATAGTTCCAAATATCTCTTGTAATAATGTTAAGATTTTCATACTTTACTCCCCCCATGCGATTTATATAACCTACAGCTGTTGTATTGTCTATCCTTAAAAGCAAATTTAGATTTCTTATATTTTTTGTAAAATGTTTTAAACAATTAAAGGCTGCTAGCAGTTCCAGATAATTAATATGATTCTCTGTTTCTTTACTACTCCAAAAACCATTAATCTTTTCCCCCTTATTCACTCCACCCCACCCAACTCTAGAGGCATCTGAAAAAATTTGCAACTGATGTTCTATCTCGTTTAGGGGAAATTTACTATCCTTTAAACTAGCTAACCACCATTTAAATTCCAAAATTACATCATCCTTAATTTTCATCTTTTAATTATAACTACCTTTCGAACCTAACAAAGCCAAAAATTTTGACCTTTCAAGAATTTTTGTGTGAGCCCAACCATATTTTACAGCAGGGCATGCTGCGACCAACATACCCAAAATTTTTGCAAAAACCCTAATAGTACAATATTTTTTCCCGATAAGATCTCGACAGAAGGTTAAAATCGTTTTAACTTTAACTTGAGGTAGGGACATTTCCATTTTTATTGTATCAAAAACAAACCCTAAATACTGGCAACTGGTAGATGGAATCAGTACACTCTTGTCAAAATTTATTATAAATCCTAAAAACCCAAAAGTCTCTAAAACTATTGACACATGCTTTTGGCATGTTTCCTTATTACTAGCGATCACCAAAACATCGTCTAAATAAATCACCACTATAATGCCTTTTTTCCGAATATAAGTAACAACCGATTTCAACAATTTTGTAAAAATAAATGGAGCTGTACTTAAGCCCATTGGCGAACAATTAAATTCGAAAAGCATATTATTATGTTGAAACCTTAAATATTTTTTAGAACTATTATCCATCTTAATTAAAAAATAAGCGTCCTTTAAGTCGATTTTTGACATGTAAAATCCCTGGCATAGCAAATTCTTTACGCTTCTATAGTCCTCCAGTTGAAAATGGGGAGGAGATAAAAATGTATTTAAACCTTTCAAATTTAAAATAAATCGACACTGGTTCTTTGTTTTCTTAATCAGAAAAAAATTAGATACAAATTCACCATCACAATGTGTACAAGGAGTTATAGCTCCAATTTGTAACAATTCCTGATTTTTTTTATTTACTTGAAAACTGCCATTATTCGAAAGGACTCTCTTTGGAATAGTAGACTGCCTAGGAATAGTATTAAATCTTATTTTATTACCTTTTATCCA
Source organism: Pissodes strobi (assembly GCA_016904865.1). Lineage (NCBI taxonomy): Eukaryota > Metazoa > Arthropoda > Insecta > Coleoptera > Curculionidae > Pissodes > Pissodes strobi. The sequence continues at coordinate 22,990 of JAEQML010061328.1, forward strand.
ATCTAAGACAATTGGGTTATCATTCAACATGATATACCAATTATTAATAAAATTTGAAAGTCTACCAGCATATTGTACCTCTACTTCCTTTGAGGACCCCGGTACTGCCTCTTGATCTGCTTGGGTCTATCTTCCTCCTCCCTTCTCTTTTTCCTTTTCCTCAAAACCTGGCGCGTCCAGTTTAAAGACGCATTTATATTAGCATTTCCTGAAGGACCTCTAAACTTTGTAACCGGCCGCGGGCGAGGCATAGTTCGCTTTAACCCAAGGCCAGCTTTGTGCATTTCCTTTAACGCTTTTACAGTTTGCGAAAAATTTTCCCCAAATAGCCAGTTATCAACTGAACTTGTTTCGCTAACTTTCTTTGCTGCCGCATCCAAAAAATTTGACAACAAAAAACGCCTATGTACGGATATTGTATGATGTATGTCCGCTAATAATTTAGATGTTTCAATAATGTCCTGCAATATTTCCCTGCTGTCATCCCCCTGTTCTATAAGTTTTTCGATTGGATTTACCAAGGCACTTACACCTGCACCAATCTGGCTCTGAATGTGACTAAAGAAATTATCTTGCCTCACTGCAGAATCTGGAAGCATCACAGATACCTACTCATTAACTATAGGGCCTTGTAATAATAAACAATTCGCTGTTATAGCATGTTTATTAATAAGTTCCTTCCTACTGTCCTTATTTAATTTAATAATATGCTGCTGTCTCTGCATTTACCGGTGGCCCAGTTTTTATGGTTATTACCGGATCATCTCCCAAGATTTGTTTTATTTTTGATGTACTTGCCACCATCTCTGGATTACTTTCTTCTCGAATTTCTGGCTGGCTCTCATGTGAGTCCCCATTACAAGAACTAATATCCGAAGAAGACTCCGTATCTGAAGATGAGCCTGTAAGAAATATTTACCTTCTATAACCTGAAGAAAATATTATAAGTCTTTGAGGTTGTATCAATCAAAAACGCATCAAAATACGGAAGATGTAAAATACACTTCAATTGTACCTATACAAAAGAGAAAAATTTCTGCTTATTGTCTTAAGTACAATACATTTTACACATAATGAGTGATATTTATACACAATTTAAGTACAGACATTTTTGGCACACAATACGTGGCAAGAATCTGGCAACATTTTTGACACAAAAGAAGTGACCGACACATTAAGACACAATTTAAATGCCGGTATTCTTCGCTCACAATAAGTGGCCAGACTTTGGCACACAAGAAGTGGCAAAATTTTCAGGCACACAATAAGTGGCCTACAATATTTATACCCACTAAGAGCAGATATTTTTCGCACACAATAAGTGGCAACAATTTTTTGGCACACAATAAGTGGCAACATTCTTTGGCACACAATAAGTGGCAACATTCTTTGGCACACAATAAGTGGCCGCGCCCTTTTTGCACGATTGCACACAATGAGTGGCACCTTCTCTTTTCCACCAATAGTGTGAAAATTTAAGGTAAAATGCAAGCAGGAATCCCTGTATAAAAATCAGGTCCCAGAAATAAATAAATAGTCATAAATCCTCTAATCTTATGACCGCGAAATTAACGATACTAGATTATAAACACCGAGCCGATCGAGCGATAAAAGAACTGCTTATATTGTCTTTTTCGTCGGCCTAGCGAAGAACAGACGGTTCTCCTTGCATATTTAGCTTTCACTAAAAATTTATAATTAATAATTGTGCAATTGAGACTTGCTACTTGCTGAACTAATGAATGTTTAGCAATGACAAGAGGATAACCTAACCAAAGTCTACAGAATAAAGATTCTGTAAACTTTGACCTAACATCCAATAGTATAATCCTTACACTTAACAAACATAAAATTAAAACTTACTTGAACTACGTATTAGCTCTTTGCGTAAAATCTTCAAAAGCTTGTCCACTTTTTTTTTTCTCTTTTTCCGGTGCGACGTTTCTTATCCTTCTTATGTTTTCCCATATTGAAAAAACAAAAGATATCAGCAAAACAGCCACAAAAATACAAATAAAGCGCTCGATAATCTGTTTAATCCCGAAATTTTCCGCACCGTACCGTACGACAAACAACACTGAGGATTGAGATGCGAGCGGCGAGCGGCGTATAACGCCACACATTAGGCTTAGTGTTTTCTTTTTCAGCACTTTTAACGTCGTACCGTATTCGTGCAGCAAGCTACAACTACATGGTATTTTTGTAATATGAGACGAGACTGCGAAATATAATTAGAGCCAGCTTAAACTAATATCACGCCAGATACTTTTAATAATTTTTTTATTAATATCGCCGATTCTATAGCCGATAAACTCTCAGCTACAGACATTTTATCCATTAGAATTCGTTGAGTCTCGCCATATTGAACAACTACAAATAAAACAACTAACTTTCATTGATGTACGTGATATTAACGTCAGTCGTCCCTATCTTTAAAAAATGAAATGTGGAGGAGCTGTCCAAGTATAGGCCTATTTCCTTTTTACCGGTATTTTCAAAAATATTTGAAAAAGCTATAAAAATACAACTCTGTAAATATTTAGAAGAAAACGACATCATTAACAAACATCAATTTGGCTTTTGTAAAAATCTTAGCGCAACATATGCTGTGCTGAATTACACGCACTACACCCTAGAGTATTTTGAGGAAAGACTTTACTCAGCGTCGGTCTTTTGCGACTTGAGTAAGGCCTTCGATTGCGTCCCTCATGACCTATTGCTCAACAAAATGAAGAAAATCTGTTTTGGCCAGCCGTGTATAAAGTTAGTTGGATCATATCTTAATAATCGAAAGCAATCAGTATTGTTGGACAACAAAAGATCCGAGATACTCAACATCGGTGTGGGAGTGCCTCAAGGGTCTATTCTGAGCCCTGTTCTCTTCATTTTTATGACTGACATGGACGAGGCA
>JAEQML010061329.1:0-25896 GCA_016904865.1 Pissodes strobi
AATATGCGAATATTCTTAAGATTTTTGGTTGCATTTAATCTACTTTTTAGTAATAACAAATATGTTTGATGGTCATTCGAACGGCAACATTTTTAGTGAAAATTCACTAAAAAAAAATTAGTATTCAATACGACAATTGTAGAAAATAGCCCTATATTTTGCGCCTAAAATGGTTCTAGGCATCAATCTGCAGTACTCATTTCTATACAGTTATTGTAATTAGATCGCGTAGTAAAATCTACTCAATTTTGTGTGAATATTTCTTAATCACTATATAATAAAAATTATAATAATTTTTTTGGTAAAGCGCATCAAATGAACTAAGACATTAATGCTTTATTTTTGTTGCACTTATTCTGCCTATAAATAGTTTATATGGCTATTCTTGTGGTTTTCAATTAGCACATAACCGTGCAGAAAATGCAACATTTAAATATTATTGAGCTATATATTGTAGTACTTACTCTTTCAATAATATATAGATTCACGCAACAAAATTGATATACTACTTACTACAATTCTAGATTATCAGTTATTACAATACTATAGCGTTGGCTACGATAAATGAATGCGATGAGTTTATATGTTATTATTGAACGCCAGTGACCTTACTTGTAATCCTAAAGTAGTGCATTATACTGCAATCACGGCTGCAACTACAATATTATAGTGATAATACCAACACTTCAATATCGGATTGTTGGACATGACATAATACGAGCTTGCAGTGTTTATAGTTCAACTAGAACTTTAATATGACGCCAGATGAAATATCTGACTCCATCTGTGTGGGATTTTGAGACGCTACGAATTGCTTCGATAGCAAAGTCCGACATTAAAGATATGTCCAAAAAAAAAATCAAATGCCTATACATATTTTCGACTTCAGCATACTTTGAGTATTCAGTTTAAGTTGGCTTATGTATTTTGACACTATTGCTAATATACACCTATATTAAATAATATCACTGAACAAAGAATCACTATTGGATGCTAATGGTGGTAGGTATATAGCCCTCCGTAGGTGGTATGATCGGTACAACTGCGTTTTTGTCATAAGTTACAAGTCATCAGTCAAGCACTTGGTACTTCTTACGTTTTAATATATTTTTTCTACAGCCGCGCGCAAAATAACTAAATACTAAATTCAAATGAAATCGCAAAATCAACTAATGCCGTGGATCCTTATTTTGCGCTCTAGCGCGAACATGGAAAAGGAAATTCTCGCTTTTTCCGTCTAGTGTGCTGAATGGTCATGGAAACCGAAGATAAATAAATAACAGTCGTGCGTTTGTTACAGTTTGTTGCTGGCAATCCTGTTCTAAATATGCCCGAAGCCCGAACATAATATGTCAAAACTGACAGTCATTCGCAAATTTCAGAATAAGTATAGAGAAAAATGTGCATTTAATTTTAAAAAATGCGGCTGTAGAAAAAGTTCTGTGTGTTTTTCGAGCGCAAAGTAAGATTGCCGTTTTCGAAAGATTACTGCGCTCCGCTACGCGTCGCGCAGTAACATTCTTTCTCAAGCGGCAATCCGTTACTTTGCGCTCTAAATACACAAATAACTATTTTCAAACCTTGCTTTCGGTTTCATGTAGCATTTATTCTATACAAAGCAGATCAACAATCGGATATCGGATTTTTCACTTCAAATACCTAATCAAAGACGAATTCTGTGTTTTATAAAGTGTATCGTGCATTACAATTAAAAATTACAGTTTTCGGTTTTTCCGACGTTTGTATTTTTCACAATTATGGGCGCAAAAGGTACCCGCTGTTTCGTAGAAAACTTACATAGGTACAGTAAGAATAATAATTGTTTACAATAATTGGCAATACACATATTTTCCAATAGTTTAATTATCGATATGAGTAGTATTCATATTTTAAAGGGACAAGATAAAATTTGGCAACCACGAATTTGGTCATCCACAGGCCTGGTGCTAAGGTCACAATTCACAAGCGGCAGGCGCGATATTGTCCCATAATTTTAAAGTTCATTTATTTCTTATTGGCTTATCGGCATTTCATACTTAAAATCCAAAATTATTCGGTAATTTTTACTATAACTTTCCAACACTTTAGTACAAATTTCTGTAATATATATTTGCTAATAATTGTAATACAGAAGTAATAATAGTTTGGCACTTAACACAATAAAGTTCGGACACTCAACGATATTTCAAAATATTGTGGAAATTTTTACCACACAACGATTTTAAAGTTGATTACAATTTTGTAGCATACGAATTCTCCTTTTAAGTATAACTTGGGTATAATATCCCTTTGACACTATTTACTACAAGGTTATGTAATACGTAACCCAATAAATACTTTTGTTTGCAACAATTTCATAGAAAACTATTGTGGGAATATTAACATTAAATTATGTGGTTAAGTAACATATTTGTGGAATAGGGAATATTTATTATAATACTGAGATTACAACAATTTTGTAGAATATTCAAACACGACTCAGTAGTAAAGCTGATATTAATAAGTACTGCATTAATCTTGATACAATTTCCTATTACCTAATATTAAAACGAATCGTTCTTTTTTCAGGAAATATTGTAAAGAACTTAACAATTGTGGTTCATACTAAAGCAAAAAACCAATACAATGCTGTAGGAAAAGATTTAAATTATTTTTTTTCAGTGTCGAAGTTAAAGAGTTTTTATGAATTACGTGCGGTTTAGGCCAATGCGTAGCAGATAGTGTATAATTTATAGGGAATTACCGTCATCGCTTCTATTTCAACGTTTATGTATGCAAGTTACGCCAAAAAAATTGTGAGGTCCCATATACGAAGGCATTTGGTTTTAATGTCTTTGCCTGTATATATTACTATATTCTTTAATATTTGGTGTAGCATATTATACAAAAATATTTAAATGTTATGCCCATTTATGTAGGTGGTTTATTCAGTTTTTCGAATTGACTTTTTATTGAAAAACATAATTAATTTTTTTTTATAAATATGTCGGTAATATTTTTTTTTATTTTTCACCCCTCTTTGAATATATCAATAAAAAAAAACTTTGGTATATGACTTATTTTTCCTATATTAAAATGTGTATCCAAACTACATTACAAATCGTAATCTAAATCATTCTTACCGGTCGAATGGGTATATTGGAGTTGCATCTTGTTCAATTTTTATATTCAGTTTAAATAATGATTAGGTAGTTTCTTTTTTAAATTTTAATAAATTTCAAATATACTTTTATAATAAGCGTTATTTTAATATTCCAGGGGGCATTATTTTAATATTTTAGGGGGGAATCTGTCCCCTTGCCCGCATCCCCCCCTGCCGACGTCCATGAAATGACTTATTTAACATCCAACACGTTATAGAAATTGATACAAAAAGAGAAAATTATAGTGGTTCAAAGTAATTAGGTATTTCTGAATGACAAATTTGACAAGCAAAAGTAGGCTAAGTTGATTATAGTTGTTAGGAGATTATTAAATAACGAAAATCTGAAGACAGTAGAAATAATTATTTTTGCATTTTTCAAGGGTTGTTTTTCGAATATATGAGAACTTTCAGTCGAAATTCGAAAAGATGCGGATCTGGCCTGTTCGTTTATAAGTTCCCACAGGTCAAGAATGACAAAGCCTTCAAGGAGTTTGCTGACTGGTGTGAAAAAAGATGTACCACGCGGCAAACAAAAAAGTTTTATTGGCATATTTTTTGAATCTCGACAAGAAAATGAAATCTTCATGGATGTGGACGAAATATTCGATGATAAAAAGAACTCTGAACCTGTACGAAAATGTGGATATATCCAGATACGGCAAGCTTATTGTGTTTTTGTAAGTAAGTCAAAATTGCGCAAACCAAACAAATTTTTGTTGGAGGCACCTGAAAAAGATTTCTTAATGATGTGGGTGGAAGTCATCCAAAGATATGGTTTCTATTTAAAAAAAAATCAAAGATGATCCAAGGGGACGAAAAAGTTTTCAAGCTGGGTTTGAAAATAACTAATATCGAAATTCATATTTCGTTCAAATTACTGATATGAATAATATTTAAAAGTTACTGATGACTACTCGAATATTGATATTAATGTTAAGTAAGAAAAATAGTTTTTCTAATCAATAGTTATATACGACACATGTTATATTATAACGTTAAGGCTTTGTTGCCTTTATTTCCGTTTGCGTAATAAATGTAGTGAGTTATGGTTATAACCCACGCGTAAGTTATAAACTACTTTATTAGTCTAAAATCGAATTAATAATATTCACTTCATATGAAAGTGTTGGTTTGGAATAGTTTTTTAAGCATGTAGGAACAGTATCTGCTAAAAATGAAAAGCTTTTGGTGAGGTACAGCATCGGAGAGAAAAAATATTGACAATTCACCTTAACGGAAACGTGACATTGTTAATTAATTGGCCTTGTCTATTTGCTGTAAACTGATTAAGTACGCCTTAGGTAATTGTTCCTTAAGCGCTCCAATCGTTATATGAACTACGTACCGACCGGATGAATCAGTGGTTTCATCCACAGAAACGTAAAAATAATTATTTCCCATTTTAGACCTAATTTTTTTAATAGTGCCTATATATAAGGAATCAACATTGTTACCTCTCAAAGTTCACTTGGAATGTCAAATTTACATTATTTCTGAATAAACAACTTAAAATAAACGTCTTGAGAGAGGTATATGGGATATTATTAAGGCTTGACGTTAATCTTCGTTGAATGCATCATGTTTTTGGATGCTTTTCGTTGGAGCGATTGGTAAACTTTTTCGTCCGGAACCTGTTGTTTTATCCTAATACATGTGTTGCAGTTTCAAGTATCAAATAATAGGATAGAGAAAAGTGTTTTAATTACATTTACAAATTCCCCCACCTCTCCTCTTTTCATGTATTTAAATAAAATCAGTTTAACGAACAATTTCAAGATACACACATTTCTGCAAAGAATTCGCTGTAAATAAGAAATACAATTTAACTTACGATTTGGCTAGAAACTGAGCAGTACGCTTTGTGCGATCCATGTAAGTTTCTACCTATCTAAGGCATTTTCACTTATTCCTGAGATATTTCACCAAAGTACAACGCGTCTTCGATGAAAGTAAAACAGAACTATAAGCACACATTGATCCGCATTAAAGTTATTAAAAACATTTAGGTAAATATATTCTACCAACCCTTTAACCCATACCATTTACAATTTTCGATATTTCCCGATGTCATTGCTTTGTATTTCTAGTAGACCAAGGTTTAGATAATTAAATAAAATAAAAAACATTTTACTTATGTCACATAACTTTATAGTACTAGTGAAAAGAGACAAAAATACAAGCCTGTGTTGTAAATAGTAGTGGGCAGTGGGCACTATAAGCAGTTTTATTTTATATAATAATCTAAAATAAATATTTATAAAGAAAATATTTGTTAATATTCCCTATTATTATTCCAAGGGAAAATATTAAAAGAATTAAATAATAACGCATGTAAAATAAATGATAATTTCACGCGTTATAATAACACAATCAAAGTTGGCTTCGGAGTGCAAATTCCTTGTAACAAAGCTATTTAAATATTTAATACTAAAATGAATTGCAATCCGTACAATCTTTGTTCCTTTTGTACAAAATCTGAGCATAGGTATTCAAGTTTATCATAAAAATATAAAATATTTAACGTATTGCATGGACAAATCTGGCCTAAAACTTTCACAAGAAGGTCGGTTAAAGAACATGAGCAAAATTCTTCGTGAAATTATTCCATGGTTCATCCACAAATCCAATGTGGAAAAGAGCAAATTGATGTCGAAGTATTATTTTTATTTCATGAACAAATACAGCGGCTCCTTTTGTCTGTTAGTTTGTAAGCCAGACAAAGCCTATTACTTCTTTTGTATTGATCTACTATATATACATTTGATGTTGGTTGCTCTCGCGATGTTACAAAGTATGGATTTTTAATTCAGCTATGTATCATGATTGAGTCGAGTTCTGTGATTGTGTACTGATACTGATGGATGTGTACTTGTGTGTGATTTGATTTTAGGTTATGAAACCTAACGTAATCGATTGGCACTTTATATGTGCTTCCAGAACGTGATGGGGCCAGCGACTGCTGTAAGATCGAAATATTCTGTCTTCCAACTCTGTCAAAATAGTTGCCTATCAGACGAGAGTTGAAAGACTCAAATGTCTCTAAGTCTGTGTCGCAATGGAGGATTGACCCTCTTACGTACCTGGGCGCATCTAGTATGATTCTGAGGAGCTGGTTGTCGTGACAAATGCTCCAAGTGGGGCTTGCATAGGACAATACTGATCTTATAAATGTCTTGTATAGCAATGTATTTGTTTTAACATTGAGGTTGCTCCTTTTGTTAAAGAGCATTAGCTTTGGCTCTGGTGCGCAAGGTGTTCTGCGACCACTTAAGCCTTCTGTCGTATATCAGGCCTAGATACTTCGCTTAACCAAGTAATCTTTGACTTAGCTAGACTGCGGTTTCTGGGATGGCTAAGCGGGACTTCGAAAAGAAAACTGCCTGTATTTTCCCCGGGTTCATCTTAATTTTCCAGTCCTGCAGTCACTTTTCTAGGACGTTAACGTGCCGCTTTAGCCTAGATGTTATTAGACAAGGCTTCTTGTCTAATACAATTACGAAAATTTTGTTGTGCAGGTAGGATTGCACGACCTTGATGAGTTGGTTTCGCATGTTTAACCAGATTATTTTTATGATCAGGCCGTCATGCCAAACTTTATCGAAGGCTTTCCTGACATCGAGGAATATGGCTCCCGTGTGCCAGCGTTTGTTGAAGCCCCTGAGGATGTCAGAAGCTAGTCGTACCGTCTAGTTAGTTGTACTTAGGCCTGCCCGGAAGCTGAACTGTTCCGGGTGTAGGGCCTGTGTATTGTCTAGGAATCTGTTCAGTTGTCTGATTATTATCTTCTCAGCCACCTTGCCAATGCTTGAGAGAAGGCTTATAGGCCGGTAGCTACTCTCTTGATAAGAATGACCCTGGCCTTCTTCCAAGAGCTTGGAAAGTGACCAAGAGCTTGGAAAGTGACCAAGAGCGATAATTGAGTCTGTGATTGTTGCCCGTGAGTATGTTGTCTGGTAGCTTCTTCAACGTTAGGTTAGTTATTGAGTCTAGCCCTGTGGCTTTACGTGAGTTAGTTAGCTGCACAATCTCTTGGACGTCAGTTAGTGCGGTTTTCGCAGAGAAGCTCTACAAACAGTTCAGCTTTGTCTTGTGGGTCTGAGTATGTGACATTGTCGTTAGTTATGTGACGCAGAGGTTTTCTGCTCCTCTTGTAAGTGTCAGTTTGAACACTGAATTGTCTTCGTGAGTCAAGTTTTCAGTTTTGTTAGTCCAATCTTCGCTCACTTTGTCCGAGATCACATCCTTGATCCTTTGAGGGAGAACGTTAACTCTGGCCTTGATCGTCGAATCGCTAGTCCGACGAGCCAAGTTCTTCTCACGAATCAAGGACATGATCTCAGGTGACAGTTTCGCATGCCTGGAAAACTTTGATGTCTTTGTGATTGAGGTTTGGGCTACGGTCTGTGTAATAAGTTCTATCAGTGAGTCCACTGCTCTCTCGAGTGAGTCTACGTCCGTTATGTTATCCATCGGAGGAGAGTCTTTGAGAATATTTTGAAGCCTATGCCAATTGTGATATGTTTTGGATATAAATCCCTACCCCTTTGAGAGCGGATTACCGTACTCAATGAGCACAGATAGATGATCAAAAGATAGGGCTGGAATCACGATTGGTGTCGACGTTAGGTCTATCTGTGTTGCTAGGAAAATGTCAAGCATTTCGGTGGCGTTTAAGAGTAGGAGACCTTGGTGCCAACACCGCGAAGTTAAGGTGTTGCGATTGCCGATGGCGAGACCACGGGTGTTATTGATCCTGCAGCCCCACTCTTGATGCTTGACACTCAAGTCGCCGCCGCCTAGAAGTGTCGGTTTGTCGTCTGTCAGTAAGTTAGCTAGGCTCTGGTCCGTTATGTTGGCCGAGGGGCTACAATAAACCGAGACCAATGTCAGGAAGCCTTGCTTTAACTTGATCTTAAGGTAGGTGCCTTCGATGATGTTGTTTTCGGGACCAGGCAGAGCCCAAGCCGTATCAAAGTTCTTTACAAGAACCATAGTACTGCCGCCAGCTCTGCCCACTCTATCGTTACGAAATATTTGAAAGTTTTGCATTGTGAGTCGTGTTTCCTGAATGAGAAGCACATCAACGTCGTTATTCTCGAGGAAGTGCAGAATTTCAGGCTTTTTGCCCGCAAAGCCGGGTCAAACTTAATTGCTAGCATTTTTGGTGTTTGCGGGCATAGGCAACCTGAATTGCTGCAACTGCTGTTGCATATTATTCATAAATGCTTGCACAGAAAATGCATGGAAGGTATAAAATTAAACATTTGCGCATTGAATGCCGCATTGCTATCTAAAGCTACGGGAGTAGCCACTTTGGAATTGTCTTGCGAGCCCCACTTGAAACTCGGTGGAGAAATTTTCGTGCTAGGAGAAGCTGCCGCGGCCTTGACACGAATGTGTTTTGGGCGCCTTTCGCACCCAGAGAAGTTAGCGGTGTATGCGCCTCCGCAGAGCACGCACTTGGGGTTGGGCAACTTCTTCTTGCCCTTAGGACACTCGGTGGTAAGGTGTGGGTCGGCGCACTTTACGCATAGCAGATCTGCTTGACACTTAAAGGCCGAGTGGCCGTATAACTGACACCTATCACATTGTGTGTCTCGCGCTTTGGTGCGCTGACTCTCTAGCTTAACAGACATGTTGTAAATAAGCTCGAGATTAAATATGCTCTTTTCGACGATGGACAACTAGGACCACGGGCATGGCCTTGCCTGCCTTGCTATACCACCTAACGACGTTGGTTGGATGAAAACCTAAGTCGGTGAGCTCCTTTTTAACCTTATCGGTTGTCCAGTTCTCGAGCACCCCACGTAGAACTACGTGGAGCGCTCGCTCCTCCCGAAATCGATAAGAATGGATGGAAGGGATCTTATTGGACAAGAGTCTAGGTACAGACCCCGGCCGTTTTATTTAAAGCTTCAAACCTTATCCCGGGGTACTATGTATGGTAGTTTTGCATGAGCATGATCCTTCGCTCGTTACGGGGGCTCAATCAACAAGAACTAACCAAAATTAACCCAAGGGTAACCCAAACTAACCCAAAATATTATTATGACTTTGCATGACCCTCCGCTCGCTTCGCTCGCTACAGGGGCTCAAACAACAAGAACTAACCAAAACTAACCCAAGGCTAACCCAAACTAACCCTAAATTAAGATAAAAAGGTAAATTAATAAAAAACAATAAAAGAAAACGTGTCGCGACCGACGGGAATCGAACCCGCAGCGTCGGGATGAGACGCAAGCACGCTACCCTCTACACCACCGAAGCCTTGCAGAAACTTTGCTAGACCGTAGTGAAATATACATTTAAGCAAAGAGGTGATGCTGGTTGCATAACACGGGGTTTGAAGCTTTAAATGAAATGGCCGGGGTCTGTACCTAGACGCTTCTTCTTATTGGATTCGAAATACTTGTTATTGAGCGATAGTCGGGTGACGTGTTCGGAAAGAGCTTGACTCCTTCCGGCACGGTGGCAACCTTACCAAAGTTGATCTTGTTTACTTTGAAGTAGTTTGCGACGTTAGAATAAGGTGCCTTGTCCCTCAGGCTTATTGGCGGAACACACGCTTTGGGAGCGCCGTCGCCTTGGCTTAAAGAGTCTTTAGTAGTGCTCTGAGTCGTACTAGATTTAGCGTTAGCTAAAGAAGCGGATTGTTGTTATGTTCTGGTGGACGGAGCGACCTTCGAAAGGCCCGAGCCCTTGGAGGGGGCCGCTTCGACCACGTTAGGTTTCGGAGTAAAGGATTAGAAGGAAAAGTTTATGGGTGCTTTGATGGAGGAAGCTCTGAGAAATAAGAGGTACTTTGTGATTTGAACGATTTTATTTTCTTTTTGTTTAGTACTGAAGTAAATTCCTCAGAGTCAGAGGCCTCTGAGGATGAGTTGGAGATATCCATCCTTGGTGTAGTAGAATTTGTGTTGGTGGCTGGTGGTGTGATAGCTGAATTGTTATTGGTACCATACCTTGAATTCTGTCCCCTAAGAGCAGCTATACTTCTTACATTTTGCCTCGAGTGCACCAGTGCCTTGTTTAGCAGCAGCTTGGTCGCCTCCAGGTCCTTTCGTAGGTCCTTCGTCGTTGATCCTTAAGACTTCTTCGTAGTCCACCAGCGTTATTTGGGTCCCGAGGGGTCCCCGTCTCTATCTGCCATCTTACGTATCCTGTCGTGCCTTTTACTTTCAATAATCCGCCCGTAGATTGCAAGGTTTGCAAAAGATCGAGAGAGCGGCATGCGAGGTATCGTCTCGCACGGTCATCGATTGTGATTTATAGCAGCTCCTTACTTTACTCGTCATTGAGGAAAAATAGGTGGAAAAGGAATTTCTAAAATATTGCCAATAAATAATGTATACTATATAACAGCAATAAAAATAAATATCTGTCAAAAATATTTTGTACTAGTGCTTTTATTCCAACTGTCAAGCCACCTATTAATCTTACAGCTAGATGCTTATGGCTATGGGTAGAGTTATTTCCGAAAAAAAAATAGGTTCTTGTCACAGCAGCATGTCACATGTCAAAATCCAACCGTATGATTCGCTAAAATTAACAGGTATAAAATTTTCGATATAATTGATTACCTTCTTAGATACCTGCTACTTATTTCTTAAAAGTAATGACAGTGAGTTTGAAGTCGGATTTACTGATTCATCTTTATTTTCTGGTAATATTTTAGAAGATGTTCGGAGGCTAACATCTAGACTCAACTCTAATTAATACCAGGAAGTAATTGCAAAAAACTGCATCCCTAGTATATAGGAAAAGAACGAAACAAAAAAACGAAGAAAGCGAATTTATTATATTGCATTATTTTGAAGAAAATATATCATGATACAATTCAAAGAAGTTTAAATCAATACGGAAACTACAATCTTAAAATCTGGCCAGTTCGGCAATGAAACGACGAACAAAAAAGAAGATATGAATTTGTTCAAACTATAAGGGGAAGTTTTAATCAAGATCGAAATTATTTGGACAAAATTGTGTGAACTGATGGAGCGATATTTGCCAGTGTCGGTATTTTTAATATATTGGGTCCTAAGAATATGTCTAAGTTGTTGAGCCAATTGCTTTTCAAGGATTTTCCTCGGAACAATTTGGGGGCAGCATTTTGGTGCATAAGGTCCTAGGTCAAGTTTTTATTCACGGCGTAATGTATCTGGAACTTTTGAAAAATAAAATTGAACATTTTATTGATGAGCCACCACACCAAACTGAGCAAAATATAATTTGGATAGAAGACGGAGCACCTTCCCATAATATTCTCGCAGTAAAAGACTTGCATTATAATAATTACCAAGTGTGAATCCGTAAATATGGAACAATTGAATGACTCGCGAACTCTCCAGATCTTACGCCCGTGGATGCCTTCATTTGAGGCTATTTGAAAAATACAGTCTATAGAGAAGTAAGTAACAATATTGAATAAATTCAGAGAAAAATTGTCGGTAGTAATATAACAAGAAGTGCAATGAAAATTACCGATAATTTTCGTTAAATATGCATGAGTGAAGATTTGACAAAAATTATAGGTAATTTTCATTGCAAGGGATATATTATATTAGAAAATTTCGTGAATCAATATAATTAACACTTGTATATAATTAAAATTCATGTCATTGTCTCTTACTGTCATAGTTTTAAATTTGAGTTTTAAACGAGAATGTTGCGATTCGGGAACGTTTCTGGGATAAAAATTGAGAGATATACAGAAGAACTTACACCAAAAGATACCAAAAAATCAAAAAGGTCTAGATGCGAATAATTTGAAGAGTTCTGCTTCCAGAAAGGTTACGTATTGGAAGAAAAAACGCCCATAGGAAATCTGGCTGGAATTTTGAGATTCGGCAAGTAATATGCGCATGAACACCGCAGACTTGTGGCCGAGATGTTCCTGGTTTACAGATACTTTCACGGCATATGTTCCCAGGATTTGGCCCGCCTCATCCCGTCCCTTGCAGCGCCTGTCAAATAGTCACGACAGACGGCGGGAGCGCACCAGTTCGTCGTTACACTGGAAACACCTAGAACATCGCTTTACAAGAACTCCTTTATCTGGAGCACTGCAACACTGTGGAACCCACTCCCAGAACACCTGTTTCCCCCTAATTACAACCTACAACTATTCAAGGACCGTGTTAATCAATATCTTCGCATACACACCGCTCGTCGAGCGCCATAGGATCTCCCTTTAGCATGTGTGCCACTACCATGAAAAAAAAATTAAAAAAGATGCGCCATACTACAAGACTATGACTATGTGGAATGTGGTTGCCGGTTGCCAAACTAGTCCAAGAAAAATTTAGCCGTTCTTTTGGAGTTGTTATAGATCCATTTGCAGATATAAGGTTCAATTCTGCAAGAGATGCCAGGGACGGTGGTCGACGGAAATTGCAGGTTGAGCCAGAAAAAAAACTAGTCCGTTAGCATTTATCTACGTTAAATTTTTGAAAATATTCACACTTTATGACGAATATTTCCCTCATGCATAAAACATCCCATTAGAGGACAGTGATAATTGCATTGTAGAAACCGAAAGAGCACAGCGCTAATTGCATGCTACAGTAATTCCATTGTAAAGTTACGATGTCAGCGACAATTTATAAGTAACGTCAAAGTCAAGTGAATATATATTATTAAAAATGTCTCGTTTCTGATCAAAAAAATCGTATTTTTGCGTCTCTTTACTTTGTTTATAGTTACATGTACGTTTTTATATTAAAAAAATAATAAAAATGTATTTTTTTAAAACCATGTCCTTATTCGGGAAATATTCCCAGAAGAAATGTTTCCATGTTTTATCATGCGAATTGGATTTTTGAGGAGGTGGAGCATGTAACTGTTTAATCGAATTTTTTTGAATAGGAAAAACATCACTATGGATCACTAACAAATAGGATTGAATCCAACCCTATATTTTCGAAAACATGTCAAGGTGGGAATCGCAGTTTAAAGGACAACAAAAGGTTTATAAGGTACACTGCTAATAAAACGTCTGTCCTGTCAGGTAAACCAAATCTTTCTAACGTTTTCCCAAAACTTTAATAAAAAGACTGTTTTTCTTACAAATTATTTAGAAAATTGATTTGAAAAAAGAGAGGCAATATAAAGACTAAACATCTTTTCCTCACAACTGTCCGGTTGGTAGGAACGAACTCCCAAAGTGGAGATGCATTTCAGCTAAAAAAACTGGCCTGGACATCACACAATTTAAATTTACTATTCATTTTCATCGGGCCACTACCGTAACGCAGTTAGCAAAAACCGGATTAAATGAAAATCAGTAAACAAAAATTACGGGTGATGACAATGTAAATTCAATAGAATCTTACTAATAACTGGACAAAAACATTCACGAAGAGTTGATAAAGAAAATTAGTGAAAATAGGAATTTGAACGAGTTCAATGTTCCTTCAATTTCAACATCGCCCTCAAGTAGCGTTGTTTCCAATCAAAGTTCAGGGGTGCTGTAAATAATTTTAATAATTGTGTTTTCCATTGTCACAACTTTAATAACTAGATTTAATAAAAATTAAATGATTTTTAATTTAATATCTATTTGATGTTTAAATTAAAATAAAAATAACTGTATGTGTTCTATTTTTGGAAAATAAAATTTCGGTCGTATTTTTTTAAGAGGTGTATGGATTCGGCTGCTTTTTTAAGATTGAACTTTAAGATATTTCCAAATTAATTTTTTTATGCCTGATAATACTGCACGTGAACACGGATTATCGATAATTTGCATTAGTGCAGTATTTTCCCGTAATTTTGATATGATTGGCTAAAGACAACAATGACTAGCAGCTGTTTTATTATTAAAAAATCAATTTTGATAGATGAATGAAATTTTCGAAGAAATAGGAAATTTATTTGAAATGAGAACGAAGCTATTGTAAATATACTGGAACGCCCGAAAATTATTTACCAGAAATGTGACGCGCTTAATCGCAGACGTGCAAAGCATTTCATTTAGGCTAGAAATTATACGTTTTATTTATTTTGCCTATGGTTGATTAAAAATTTCAATTTTTAATTACGTAGTATTCTATTACCAAATTTCAAAACCAGAATTAAAGAATTATATATTATAGCTCATTTTGTAAAATATTGACAGAAAATAAAGAATGAATCAGTAAATCAGACTTTAAGCATCAGTGCCATGTCATTTGGAAAATGGATCTTCCAAGGTCCGCAGCTTTTATCGCCAGATGGCAGCAGGCACCTAAATAGGGAAGCAATTATGTCGAAAAAAATCATAGTATCTCGTAATTCTAACCCTTGAATATTTCAAAAACCGTTAAGTATTGGTACGTGTTAGATTATACAAAAAAGTTTTAGAATTTAAAAGAAAACTCAAAAGCATTAAAAAATATGGTAAGTATAATATATTTGAACAAACAATTTGGCATGTGCAGTGCTTTTTTGGATCACCTTATAGAAATACGGTAGAAAGACATTCTTACACCAGAGAAAAATCAAAAAGTTATATCGAGATATAAATTGCACTATTTACCATGTGTGCAGATGACATCTTTATGTTGGGGTTTGGAACCATCGGCAAAATACTTTAAAACATAGTTTAATCCACAATACTGAAACAGAATTCTACTAGTCACGCTCGATCAACCAATACAGTGGTCTATACGGAATAGGCCCAGTTAGTATAAAATAGAGTTAGGTAGATTTTAAGTTTAGCTTCAATCATCTTCTCATTATGCTAAATGTTTAGCGAAACGCCCGTCGAGTGCAAAATTTTGTTTCGGTAATGTAGATAAAACTCTGTTATAGAGTAGATGGCATCAGTAACCTGGAACTGATTTTCGGAGCCAGGAAATATCCATAAAATCTATGGGAATAATCGGTATCTACTTCCTGATTCCACATAAAAGAGCTTTAATAATAGGCTTCAAAAAATGTTTAAATAATCTTTTTTCGGTATGATATTGCTTATTCTTTATTACAAGTCAATTAAGCCTAGTATGTATTACCGAAACACGAAAGCATAATTAAAACCGGAAGCCTTGAAATATACCTAGTTGCTGCAAATATTTTCCATTTTAATTAAGTTCTCCCCTAATTTACAGTATTAATGGGGCTAAGCGAAATAAAGCTCTGTAATCTTTGCGATTGTATCTTGACAGATTAAATCTCATTTCAGTTAACATTTCGATTTTAAAGGAATTGTTCTCGCGACTGAGCCTGTTTTCTGATACCTTACAGATAATTGAGCGAATGAGCGAACTAAAAACTAAGAGCAAAATAATCGGTGATCTTAGTGGGTTGCGATTATTTCTCTTTTTCTACGGACGCATGGCTAAATGACACTGATTTTATTGTTAATTTTTACGGTTATCTGCATGTTTATATTATGCAAAAATACAGTATCTATACACGTTTGCAGAATTTTAAATATTAGTTGGAAAAATGATGCATCTGTGATACTGGGTATATTTCTATTTTAAAGAAAATTGTTAATATTTGAAACAAGAAATATCCGAAAATTATTTTTATTTATTGACGAAAAGAATTTCTTCCAAGATCTAGCAAAAGCTAATGTATTAACCGAAGCCTTCTTTTGCTTTCTAATAATCCAATCCATCTCAGTTTTCTCGATATCCTAATTATTCCAAAGAATCAATACAACAGAAGCGAAAATTTCAAAGAAAATCAAAAACTGAAGAAATAGCCCTTACATATCATCCCCATAGGCATAAGAAAATTAACAAACAATATTTAATATGCTATGCGATATCTACATAATTTGCGTAGAACACAAAAATGGGAGAATAATCCGAATAATTGCAATATGAACCATTCTGAATATACTTATATTTTCAAAGTAAAATTTTGTATCAAAATCTGTTAAAAATTCGGCAAAAAATGCACATAACCACCAAAAAGTGTCAAAATTTTGCGATCCTGACCTATTTCACCGGATTCAAACCGTCTTCAAGGCGGTTTCATGCAACTAAATACATAAATCTACATATTTCATCCTAAATGTCATGCGATAATATTTGTTCACATTTCCCATAATGCGTCAAAAGCAAAAGTATCTATTCAAAGTCGCAAAAATGGCGAAGTATAGGAAACTAGTTATTTTTTATGATTTTGTGCTTGTTTCCTTTTAACATCCATTTTCTCGTATTTGATCTCCTAATGAACATTTTTATAGAACTTTTTCATAGGACATATATCGAGATTTAGGAATATGGGATTATTTCTTTGATCATAGTCCTGCGTTGGCTAGCATGTACCATTAAAGAATTTTCAAATTGAAAACTTAAAAAATCACCAGTTCGACATTTTCTGTCGTATCGATGTGATTTTTGAATATGTTGTTCTCCTGACCCTCTTTGTTGTTGCTCCATATTATTTGTTTTTTTTTTTTAATAACACTTTATATGGTGACATGACAAAACTCGAAATGGTGAAAACTTTGAATTGAACTAGCTGACCCTGTATAAAAAGCATGATCATTTCCAAAGTTTTTTCTTGTAGAGATTTTGGTGTAGGCTCTTGTCAAGAGATCGGTTTCTCTATAAAAAAATTATCGAAAAAAATTAAATTCTGAATATTGTCACCTATAAAAGATTTGTAAGTCTACTGTTAGGGTATGCATGCCGTGACGCATGGTTGGCGTGTAGGAATTATAGCTCAGACACAAGAATAATAAATAACCAGAATCCAATGTTTCCTTGTTGCTACGCCTCGTCTGCCATGACCTCGAACGGCTCGATCCGCCGAAATTCACCAGCGTAGGCGCTACGGCTATTAGTAAACGGATCGTCTAAAATACGGTAAAATTCTAGCTGTTGGAAATGCAGGGTTATACTTTGGATGCATTTTCCCTTGTTGAGTGTTTCGTGTTTTAATGGATTTTTGGACGAGTTAACTTATATTATACACTAAAATCGATTAATAGAGAGTAACTAAAAACCATAAGTTGATAATTTGGCGAAATAAATATATTAATTAGAAAATAAGTAGTTTTATTTATTAGCATCTTCAAGATCTTAGGAATGATTAAATCGCTGAAAACGTCAGTATAAATAACTAACAGAACGTTGATTAGACTACCAACCAAAACTAACGAAATCTATTAAAATTTCTTATAACGTATCGGAACCGGTTCAAACGACTAATGCCCGGTTTCTCAAGTACCAGATATCTAGTGTATAAAGTTATGAAGCCAAAAATTACTATGTTTAAAATTGTATCAATTGTATTAACATAGCAATTATTTGAAGAATAAAGTTATCCATACTTTCAGAAACTGGGCATAAGTAAAATAGGTAGATACTAAGTAGGTACAACACTTGGACGGCTAATCAAAACTGACCTAATCTATTAAAATTTATTATAACGTATCGTAACCGGCTCAATTGACTAAAATAAGTTGAAACTAAGTGAAACTAACCGTAAGTTTATTCAACGACTAACCAAAACTAACCAAATCTACTAAAATTTATTATAATGACTAAAATAAGTTGAGACTAAGTGAAAATAATCGAAAGTTGCGTCAACGACTAACCAAAAGTAACCAAATCTATTAAAATTGATCATAACGCATCGTAATACACGGTTCAAATGACTAAAATAAGTTGATACTAAGTGAAACTACCCGAAAGTTGTTTGAAAGACAAACCAAAACTAACCATATCTATTAAAATTTATTATAGCGTATCGTAACCATGTGATACTCGTGAGTTTTCTATTTGTCAATATGAATATCTATTTTTTTATGTATCATATTGATAGATGATTTTGCATGTTTATGAAATATCTGACAGCGTTAATATTTTGATATGATAGGATTCAAGAGAACATTATTATTTCGAATGGTTTCAAAATTAAAACTAATGCCTATATGCTGAAAACTCATCAAAACAGATATCTGTGAATTTGAAAAACACTGAAGGCTTGGAAAAATTCTTAAATTAACGGTACTAATTTCTCGCTTATTGGAATTAAAAAAAAAAGAACATAGCTCTGCCACAGAACAGGGAAAAATTGGAAGGTCAATATTTTCACTAGTAAAGTGGCTTTATCTTATTTTCCCCTAGGAAAACACACAAGTGCATATCATTTGTCTTACTAATTGGTAAATGAGTACAGACTTTGAAGAAAATAGTTGGAGCTGTCTCCGAGAAAATCAATTTTGTTCATTTTTCTCAAGAATAAAGGGATTGCACCGATTTTTCACAGAAAAACGGGGTAGTACATATTATTTGAATACAAAATTGTAAAGATATAGAAAATCTAATATACTCAACTTTCGGTTAGTTTCACTTATTATCAACCTATTTTGATTATTTGAGACGGTTCCGATACGTTATAATCAATTTTAATAGACTTGGTTAGTTTTGTTAGCCGTCCAATCAACTTTCGGTTAGTCTAATTTATTCTCAACTATAGTTAAGCACTGTATAAGCAATGGTTCAGCTATCCCGCCTCCGTAGTATTTTCTTAATAAGATGGATAATAATAAATCAGTCAAAATGCAGTAAGCACGCTCATGGAATTCTGGCTGCGACGTGGACTGAAAGTCACCCAGCGCTTTCAGTCGATATACATGGTGACAGTTGGGAGTTTGGATTCTGTTTATTTACTATTCTTGTGGCTCAGAGACGGGATCGATTTACGTAAGGTGAGAAGAAATGATAAAGAAAGCACTTTATTTACAACGTCTATTATTGGTCAAAGGCTTAATGTGAAAACAGTAACAATGTCTATTGGTCAGAAACTAATGAATTATTATGGTGTGCATGTTCCCTCGATTGAGGTATATTTTTTAATTATAAATGAAGAGTGAAGGCTGTCTGCATGTACGCAATGTACTAAATGAAAAACTTTTGTATTCCATGCATACATTTAATCCAAAAGGACGTCTAATCAGCGTAACAGAGCGCTTTCGGCCTTAGCCATCATCGGTGTTACCTGCAAAGTGAGTAAAAGAACCACCCATTAGTGGAAACCAGCATAGGCTGTAAATTTCTTTTGGGTTGAACAAAGTAAAGTTGCAAATGTCAATGACCTATGGCGAAATAAAAGTGAAATTGAATTTTAAGTTTGACTTTTTTTGAGTTCTGAATTTATTAAGATATAAATGGTAGTTAAAACTGTAAATTGGAAAAAGACGAGTTTATTTTTTATGTAATTTTAAGCAGAAGGAAAAGAAAATGGTGGAAGTTTTTTCACAAAAACACTTTACATTATAAGAAAGGTTCACATAATTGAAACATTTAACAAATTAAAGACAGACGTGGGAACCACGCTTTGATGGAATGACAAACATGTCTCTGTCGACAAGCTTGACAAGTAAACCGAAGACCGCAGACGCAAAAAGAAATACGTAAAAAATTGGCGGTAGTTTGAAATTTAAAAATTGGTAATGTAAGAGAGAGGAAAAGTGAAATAAAAGAACCATTCATTAGTGGAAACCAGCATAGACTCTAATTTTTTTTTTGGGTTGAACAAAGTAAAGTTGCAAATGTCAATGACCTATGGCGAAATAAAAATGAAATTGAATTTTAAGTTTGACTTTTTTGAATTTTGAATTTATTAAGATAAAAAACGATAATTAATACTGTAAACTGGAAAAAGAGGAGCTTATTTTATATGGTGGAAGTTTTTTCACTCACTTGTCAGTTAAAACAAAAGAACATATCCACAGGAGGCACAAACTACATCAAAACGACGACGGTCACATCAAAATTTAAATAACACTTTACATTATAAGAAAGGTTCACATAATTGAAACATTTAACAAATTAAAGACAGACGTGGGAACCACGCTGTGATGGAATGACAAACATGTCTCTGTCGACAAGCTTGACAAGTAAAGCGAAGACCCCAGACGTAAAAGGAAATACGTCAAAAATTGGCGGTAGTTTTAAATTTAAAAATTGGTAATGTAAGAGAGAGGAAAAGTGTTGAGTAACTAATTATACAAAATTTTTAACTTAGATTATAGAAGAAATACCACTGTGCCAGACTAGACCCAATAAGTTGATTTGTCTGAGACAAACTAGATTTATTAATTATTAGAAAGATTTAGATTTAAATTAGTTAACCAGATGGGTGTAAGTTTGAATGGAGGAATACTTGATTAGGTCGGTGGCTAGTAAAGGATAGAGAAAGGATATTAATTTAAGTTAACCCCACTCGAAGAAAAAAGGAAACATGACTAATTAGGGGGAGAAATTAGCCTGGGCTAGTTCGACTCGGAGAAATGAGATATGTAAAAATTAGAGGAGCTTAATTATTTGAGATGAGAGTAGCTTGGGCCAGCTCTACTCCATGAAAGAGGAAGAAATGGAAAAGCTTAACTAATTGAGAGAAGAAATTAGCCTGGGCTAATTCTACTCAAGGAAATGTAAAAGAAAAGGAAGGAAGAACTTAACTAATTGAGTGAAGAAATTAGCCTGAGCTAAATCTACTCAAGGTTGAAAGAGGAAGAATCAGTAAAAGCTTAACTAATTAAGAGAAGAGCTAGCTTGGGCTAACTCCACTCAAGAAAATGCAAAGAAAAGAAGGAAAAGAAAAGCTTAACTAATAAGGAGAAGAGACTGGACTGAGCTACCTCGACTAGGTAAAAATCAGTTGAAATTTCTTATTTTATAAGTATTAAAAGTTATTTTTTATGTATTTTTTGGGAGAACAAAGTACTTAATTAAGTGAAAAACTTGACGGTGTGTAGACCGAGGTACTTCAATCAAGAAGTCGCCTGTGTGAAGGTATATAAGATCTGTTTAGATTAACTTGAGTATTAAGCCAATGGTTGTTAGTATTCAGCTCGCTGTTGATCTCGATGTCTTCCAGAAAATCCAGATTGTAGTTTTTAGATGAGATGTTATGAAGGATTTTAACGTTAGCGTTAGGACTGAAACTATGGTTATGGTCACGCAGGTGTTCACCGAAAGCAGAGTTCCTGTTCCTATTTAAATGTTCACCAATACGGACTCTGAGGGGTCTGCATGTTCTACCTATATATGTGCTATCGCAAGAATTGCAAGACAATTTATAAATCCCGCTTTTTGAAAGAGTTTCGATTTTATCCTTTGAATTGGTTAAAAAAGTTTGTAATTTATTTTTATTTTTAAACGAAATTAAAGCATTACTGACGTAATGGCGAATGGTTTTTGAAACTAAATTACCAGTCTGAATGTCAAGAAAAGGTATGGACAAATATTTTTTGGAAGAATTCTCTACAAGACCGGTCGAGAGTTCCCTTCTAAGTTTTATAATTTTTGTTTTATTGATTAACTTATCAATAAGACTGGGTTCAAATTGATTGTTAAAGACGATCTGTTTAATTATATTGACCTCTTTGTTATATTCGATCATAGGCAGTGGTACATTAAGTAACCTATTGACGTAGCAATGAAAGGCTGCCATTTTGTGTTGCCACGGATGGTGGGTTTGACATGAAATGGTGTGATCTGTTTCACTGAGAGAAAAAAAATTAGCCACTATGCAAAAATCGAATGACCATAATACAAAACTTGTATACTATTTGTGACAAATTAACTGTTTTTGGCCAATATACAATCGGTTTTTCTGAAAGTAGTATCGCTAAACTATGACGATTATGCAATTACTGTATACTGATTATCAAATAATCATATTAATTTAAGTTTTTGTGATATATCCGTACGCATATTTTATCCTGCTTTCATATTAGGGCCTGTATACCGTTAATACAGCAATTGAATAACCATTATTCAACCTGGATATACACCATATATAGTTAATTGTATATCCACTATATGACGGGTAGAATAGCTAATATTCAAATATTGATTAACCACTATTCAACTTGCATGTGCACCGTATATATTTTGTTGTATAGTTACATATTAGTTATATTACATTTTAACTATATCTCATGGCGTTGGCAAACATTATGTTTGTGACATTACTTCAGTAGGGGTCCTGGATTCTATTCTCATCTTTATGTAATCGAGTCCAGTATACGCTAAAATTGAACATGTCAATTAAAATTTGTTTTAGATTCATGGTCACAAATTGGGAGTACCTACACCTGTGATCTATTAACATGAATTGACTACACAATGCATGGTTGCTACTTAAATAGAAAATATCTTACCTTATTGGTTTTTTCAAACTTTTGATTCACTCGAGGCACCCTTCGTGTGTTAATTCAAATGTTATAGTATAGGAAGTAATCCATATCTCTTACACGCATATATCATCGTTCGTATGGTAAAATAATTAGATATTCGTAGAATACAGGACCTAAAAAGAACGAGTTTTTGATTGACAAAACGTAAACAAGTGATAAGTTTGAAAACGTATAATATATCTGTTAACCTAAGACATACATACCTGCATGTTCTTTGGTGGATCCTCTCCTATCTTTAATTTCCTACAATTTCCTTAAATAATCGGTAAATTGTTTGCGTCAGCCGCCACTCTGCTTTGTCTTCTTGCTGTTTGGCGTGGCGTCGTTTCAGCCGCAGCGGCAGCCATATTGAAATAATTGAAATAGCAAATGGTGAGCTATACAAGAAAAAGATTACGGACATCAATCGGTAGTTTTATTGGTATATAACAGTTGTATAACAGTATATAGTCCGCAGTTTAGCTAGTTGACTACCATTGTGCTATGAAATATTTGATTTGTCATTATACAAATATTGTATAATTTGCTTTGTATACAACTTGTATAACCAGAGTAGTATTATTGTTCATTTGCAGTTAATTTATCTTGTATAGTCACTATATTTTTTAATCTAATATAACGAGTTTTATTGGCATAATTTCAACGTGATTCTAAACTATAACAAAATTTGCATATGCGATATGTAACGTTATATAATGGTAAATCAACGCTGTCCTAAACAAAAATTGATTTGGGCAATTGTTCTTAGTGTTGAGTAGGTTTCCTATAAATTGAGAAATCAAGACAGTCCAAAGTTCTGCGAAAAGTGATGTCCAGAAAATTAAGTTTTTTAATCAACCTCAAGTTCGATTGTAAAATTGATATTAGGATGAACAGTATTCAACTTGCTTAAAAGAGAATTGGCTCCCTGTTCATCGCAGTCCAAGAAGCAAAGACACCAATGTAAAATTTCCCTATTATTGGAAGTAACTATGTGTAAATTTTCTAAATTTCGTTTTTTCTTCGAGTGGGGTTAACTTAAATTAATATCCTCTCTCTATTCTTTACTAGCCACCCACTTAATCAAGTAATCCTCCATTCAAACTTACACCCATCTGGTTAACTAATTCAAATCTAAACCTTTCTAATAATTAATAAATCTAGTTTGTCTCAGAAAAATCAATTTGTTGGGTCTAGTCTGGCACAGTGGTATTTCGTCTATAATCTAAGTTAAAAATTTTGTATAATTAGTTACTCAACACTTTTCCTCTCCCTTACATTACCAATGTTTAAATTTCAAACTACCGCCAATTTTTTAAGTAATCCTTTTGCGTTTGCGGTCTTCGGTTTACTTGTCAAGCTTGTCGACAGAGACATGTTTGTCATTCCATCACAGCGTGGTTCCCACGTCTGTCTTTAATTTGTTAAATGTTTCAATTATGTAACCCTTTCTTATAATGTAAAGTGTTTTTTAAATTTTGATGTGACCGTTGTCGTTTTGATGTAGTTTGTGCCTCTTGTGGATATGTTCTTTTATTCCAACTGACAAGTGAGTGAAAAAACTTCCACCATTTTCTTTTCCTTCTGCTTAAAATCACATAAAAAATAAACTCATCTTTTTCCAATTTACAGTTTTAATTACCATTTTTTATCTTAATAAATTCAGAAATTAAAAAAGTCAAACTTAAAATTCAATTTCATTTTTATTTCACCATAGGTCATTGACATTTGCAACTTTACTTTGTTCAACCCAAAAAAAAAAATTGCAGCATATGCTGGTTTTCACTAATGGGTGGTTCTTTTACTCACTTGGCAGGTAACACTGATGATGGCTAAGGCCGAAAGCTACGCTGATTAGACGTCCTTTTGGATTAAATTTATGTATGGAATGCAAAAGTTTTTCATTTAGTATATTTTTTAATTGTTTATAGGTCATTAGTCACTGCTTTATAAATTAATATAGTTTCCTTAATAGTTGTGTTGTGTTTCATTTATGGTTAGCGGAGAGTTTACACTGCACTTGAACTACTTGACAAATTCTACTTTGAAAATTATCTTTCCCAGAACCTAGACAATTTTATCGTAGAATCGACTTTTACGACTGTGGGTAGGCAACCCCTGTCTTCACGAGAATCTGATCTGCGGAACTCGGGTTTGAGTAGGGAATAAGGTTTCAGGTTAGGATGCCGGGAACTGCTTTAGGTAACTGATGTTTCGCCAGCGTATCTACTATATGATAAAATGAGCTGATCGTTGCACGTTTAAGGTTTATAATCGCTGGCGTTGACTGCTTGCGTTGTTTATAATTCGTTCCTAACGTTTACATAATATTTTCCAAGTTCAAGCTCAAACTTAGGTCAGGTTCATACATAGACTTAGTAGTTTATGTATTTTAGTAGTTTACACGTTCCCTCTCCTACTGAACGTTGACAGTCAGGGTTATTAAGATCATTATGTTTTTAAAAAAGACCTCAATTCGGGACGACATATCGCATGTTACACCATCTTACTTAACTGTACAATACAAAATATCATCAATGGTTTTGTTACTTTCTGGATCCAGGTTAATCCTTTGTAACTTCCTTTTCTAGCCTCCACTGAAGTCTATGTCTTAACATGGTTTGACATGGACTCTAAACTGTTTGAGGTTATCATACGTGAAAGTCTGCTGAAGAGAATAGTATGGACATCAACTGTTGGTTGGTATATACATACAACAAAAAGAAACGTTTTTTTACATATTGTATTAATAATACTCCAATTCTATTTCTAGATTTCGAAGTAAAAGAATAGTTTGTAGAACTAGGCCATATACACTGGCTATCTATAATCTTCAAAATACCGCCCTGTCTTTAACTATTAACCCTAGTTCCTTAATTATTAATGCTATAGTCATTATATTAAGGTTTATTAAACTTATTTATCTATAAAGACGGTTGTGTCTTCTAATATTTTACCCATATTACCAATATTGCAGTTTATTCAGCTTAATTATATTTAAAAATGTCGATCTATACAAAATTTGCCGACTTTGTTTTATAAAATATTAATTTTCGTATATGCGAGCATACTCATTTTTTCTAGTATGATTCGTGTTATTATTTAATTAATATTGCTACTTGTCTCATAGTTTCTGGTAGTTTGTGTCGTTCAATTCTTTTTTCTTCAAGAAAACCATTTACTATATTTTTTTCTTTATTTAGTTTCTTGGGTATAGGTTATAACTGAAACATTCATTTCATGTCACATAGCGACGTTTCGCTCATAATATTGAGCTTTATCAAGCATGTTTATTTTCCTAAAACGAAAACAATTTGTTAAAATGACATTCAATTTCAGACAGTTACATAATGTATAAAACACACAAGTCGAACAAAAATATAAAAACAATGAAAAGATTTTCAGTCTACGTACCCTGGAGTTTATGCTCACTCGATAAAGTAATGTGCTGAACTGCACTAAATTTGGTATGGCTGGTATCTATGTTAAACACTCTTTTTTCATTCTTCTTTTTGCTACGTATAATTCGTGAAGAAATAGTTTTGGATGTCGATTATTTCTTTATTCTATATATAGGATTCGGGAAGAGTTTGGCTTCTTAAGGTTTAAGCAGGGTATTTTA
>MU193025.1:0-10276 GCA_016904865.1 Pissodes strobi
ATGGAGTGCACAAGAGGAAAAAATTCTTTATTTTTCATTTTACGACAAAAAGTCATTCTTTATAACAAGTTCTGCTTGTCGAGAAAACTAATTTCCAATATAAAAATTTTCAATCAGATGTACCGGGTGGCCAACTAAGAATGGCACTCGGCTATATCTTGAAAAGTAATTGTCGTAAAGACTTACGGTAAAAAAAAAATATGAGTAAAGCGACCAAGAGAAAATATTCGAAATTATTTTTAAGTTTCCAAAATGGCCGGCAGGGGGCGTTATATCCATCTTAAATTTTAACACTCGTTTTTTCAAAAATTTTCTTAAATTAAAGATAGTAGCATTGCCATTTTAAAGCCGAAATAATTCGATTCTTTTTTGTTAATAATTTTTTGCTCTCTCCCTTTAAGGAAGGTTCGAACATTTTCGGAAATAAATGTCAATAACTTCAAAATGGCTGAACGGATCTTAATAAGCTTAGAGTCGTTGAAAAGGGCTTTCCTTAAGCTATCAAACGTGCCTTGAGTGGGGTGATTGCGATTTCTTACCTAGACGCTAGAGCGCGTTTTCTGACATAACCGTAAATAAATCAGATTTTCGCAAAAAAATTAAATGCTACGATACTACTTTTTGAAAACAAAAGAGAGGTTAGCGGAAAAGTGTCAGGAGGTAGCTATGTAGAATAATTTTTAATATTCGAATTTTCATTTCAAAATTTGTATTTAGACTTTATGTTATTTTATAAACAACTTGTTTCATAACATTTTTGATGAAAGTAATAAATAATAGTACTTCTCTCTTGAGGCATTTTCTATTTTTTCTAATTTATTAACACTCTGTACATCTGATTGAAAATTATTATATATATTGTATTTAAAAAATACAAAAATGATGGTTAAAAAAACAAAAATTTTGGAATATCGGAAAACCTTCTACAGAAAAAAAATAAGGACAAAATTAAGAAAACGAGGTTTTTTTTTTCAATAATAATTGACATGGATTTTCTCTGCAACAGTGCACTTTTGGAAAAAATGGTATTTGACTTTTATTTTTATCTTAATTATTAATATTTTGGATACAATGATAACATTCGCAACAGTCAAAATCATAAACAAAAAAGGAAAATGTTTGTATTAAATTTTGTCATAACTACATCTTCAACATCATCAAACATTCAGCTAAGTCACACTTGTTGGAATGTCTGTGATGTTCTTCAATACGACAATCATCAATCGTTCACTCAAAAATTTCAACACCACAGTAAAACATTTGCAAATATCAGCAATTGACAAATAATAGCCGCGTTCATTTTTGTCATCTTTTTCCTCGATTTGCTCTGAAAATTTGACAGTCACGAGTTCTGTGTATTTAAAACGAAAATCCAAGTCACGTGCCTGTCAAAATGTTAGAGCAAATCGAGGAAAAAGATGACAAAAATGAACGCGGTTAATAAAAACCTGCACGAGCTAAAATTACGGGCCTTAATTTTCCGTTCCAACTATTAAATGTTGAAAGTCTTTTTTCATAACATATTATCAATTTCTTTATCACAACTTTCTAAACACATACTTTGATCGTTAACTTTACTTTAACAAATATAAAGCTTTTTCCTGTCTTAAATAAAATCCACCAACCTCGAAAAATCGGTTTAGGAGAGAGGGAAATTGATTTATAATTCTTTATGCTCATCTGATCACTGCTAAAAAGGAATATCATGATGACTCCATGAAAGTGTATCAAGGCTGTCCGGAATTTATATTTTTTGTCGTCTGGAGAAGTTGAAGCTAATTTATTCACCAATTCAGTACGTATTATGTAAACGCGATCGAAAGGTATACAAAACGTTTTTGAAAGTAGTTAGTTATCCACCATTCCTAGCACACCCGCACACTTTTTAAAATCGTATAACATTTAATAACATTGAGCTAAAATTCATACCAAATTCATATAAAATTCCCCTCAAAATCAATGAAAACAACCCAAAACACTAAAGCTGTGGTTAGTGACCTTCGCCTAGATTTAGAGCAGTTTATGCAGTTCTGGTTGAGATAAAACCATGAAAATTTGAGGAATCACCACATTTGAGTCTCCGGAAAAGCGCAGTTAAAAAAAGACCAACATTTCATAAAAAAGGCCAAAATTTCATAAAAATAACACTAAAATCACCTGGGTTACTTGAGGACATTTTTTGAGCTTTGATTTAAATAATAAAAATAACAAAACATTCCGTGTTGTCGTCTCGACACCTACTTTTCTTGTAACGTTTACCACTTAACATCTGCTGTTCTCGTTTATAGAGATGAGATTTCTAGGAACCCAGCATCACACTACTGTATATGTTACTGAGACTTCCGCATAAATGCTGGTCATTCAATAACTAGTAATATTAATTTGCTCTCGTTACATGTGTTGAAAAGTAGACAGAAACTGCGAAATGTTTTGGCAATATGACGTCGTAAAATCAGGATCAACAATAGAGGTACAATTAAGTTCTATGACCACTCGAACAAAATCATACTTCTCTAAAGTAGTCTCCCAATCTATTGCCAATAAAAATAAATTTAAAACTTGTATTTGAATCTAAATAATGTTGGAATATATCGGTAACATAAATTGTTTGTAGTGCCATCATTTGTTTATCATTATAACATCCTGTACTCGCGCAACAGGAAACATGAACGATAAATGACATGTTTTATTAAGTTTTTATAGATGGATTTACTTGTATGTTTAAAACAATTTAATAATAAAATGAGTAATAGTCCGGGCAAATAAGATTTTTTAATAATTTTCTTTTATTGTCTTATTTATAATATCATATGAAAAATCAGAAACTGAAACCATACAAATATAAGCAATTGTACCTTCATTATTTCCACTAGGTGGGTCAATATTTTTATCAAACTCAACAAGTAAAATGATTATTATTTCTAGACTCCGAGATATTTTCTGCTTGCCTGGATAGATCGATTACATAAATAGGTCTTGCATTTTTAAACTGTTCTGGCTTCAAATATATTAAAGGTAACTCCAAATGTGTTTTGTAAACAACTCTTTTATAATTCATATACATATCATAAGCAACTATAAAATTTTCATTATCCCAATCCAAATTTTCCAATTCTTCTGGGTATCTTTTTCCATTAATTTCAAACCATACATTTCTAACATTACTATGATCAAATACACTTGTTTCTTTATCTTGATTATCCAATATATTTGTTTGAAAAGCCACCATTCCGAATAAAGGATTTCTAATATTTCGATAATTATTTGGAATATCCAAGTTTAAAGTTATGCCTGATATATTTTTTTGTTGGATACATTGCCAAGATTTAAAAATAAAATTATATTGGTTTTGTTGAGATAGAGTTTTTAGCTCATTAATTAGTTGAACTTTACTGATATCATCATATTCAATTATTGGGATTCTAATTATAAAATCTTCAATTTCTATTTTACCATTTCCAGGCCTGGTTCATTCATTTTGAGTACCATCTTCTTTTCTCTTTGCCCACCTGAATAGAGCATCGTGATCATTATTTCTTGAAAAAGAAATTTCAAAACCACCCTTATAAATTGGAACCTTAATATCTTTAAAAAATCCCAATCCAAAATTAGATAAATTTCCTACAGCTTGAAAATGACCACCTCCTGTGAATCTAGATTGAAATCCTGAACTATTTGTGGGTCCGTTATTATCAAAAGCAAAACTAACAGTACCTTCTAAAGTACTTGCTTGACAAGGATATTCTATTTCATCCAAAAGTTTATTATACTTTTTAATTTCAATATGTGTAAACAAATGAACCACAAAATTATCAATTAGTTTGACGTTAGAATTAGCTCCATAATTTGACCCATTTTCATGTAAATATTTTCCATAAATATCATACTTGTACACTCCTTACAATATTTGATCATCTGAAAGAAGAACAACGAAGTAGATGTTAGTTTAAACATTAAGCACTAAAAATTAAAACGAAGTAGAAAATTACAGTTTATACATTTAAACCACAAATAAAAATTAAATAGCACATATCAAAAAATCTTACCATCAATAGGAGTGGATGCCATTTCTGACGTCTAGTCACAAAATAGTCGAATGTGACGCATAAGATTATCTTTTCTACTAAAATTTCGTTTACATTTAACACATTGGAATTGCATTTTGAAAATACAAATAAAAATGTCTCTTCATGTGACGTAACTTTTACATTCGGCTGGGAAATGATTAAAAGTATTAAAATTCATTGTTTTAAATAAAGTGATTTGGGGAAGGTATGGGTTGTTATCGATGAAATATACCAAAACTCATCAAAATTGTTTGTAATCCAATGCTGCTTTTACATTCGACAGGCAAAATGATGAAAATTATTAAAATTCATTGCTTTAAATTAAAGGAATATATGGAATGGATGGATGGTTAAGGGATGGCATTTACCATCTCATCAACTGTTTTTATACAATTCCACTTCTCCTCATCTTCCTTATATTAAAATATTTGACAGAATCTAAAGAATAGCTCAATTTTTAATTCTGAAATATTTTTTTTTTTTGTTTTTTTAATTACATTTCTTTTGTACAAAGAACGATTTATTCTTCACTTTATAAAATGTTTCGTTTGTTTTAGAAAATGTATTATTTGTCTGTGTTTCTTTGGTTTGTTACATCTGTGTTTCGGGTCCACATGGTTTATTTTGTATCTTAATAAATGTATCGCCTGTTTGGAAAACAGTAGTCTGCGTATTTTGTTGCGGCTTTTTTATTATTAATTGTTCTATTTGGGTTTGTTACAATTATTACAATTTTGAATAGAAGGAGATGGAGTATTTATACCATTCCATGAAATGTCGCTAAACTGATCATTTCGTAAAATTAAATTTTGAACTGGAATAAATTAATCACTTTAATATAATTTTGAAAATTATTTATTACAATATTTGTTAGTGACGAAGCACAAGCTTGAAGTGGGATTTTCTGCTGATCAAAAATTATATAATCGCTACCGTTAGAGCGATTAGACTATTTTGACCGCAGGAAACTTAAATTACTAATGGTAGAATCTGAAGAGAAACAGTTTAATTTGGTATTTAAAGGGATTTGAGAATGGAAGAAATTTTTACGGCGGGACTTTCTTGGCTACAAGATATTATACATTCATCATCACTAAAGCTATAGTTTGATATGTTTAAATTAGTACTTTCAATATTATTTAAATGTTCATCCATTCTGGAACAAGAAGGTTCTTCTACAATTCTATATGAGATTGAAAAATTCCAAAATGATCTTTAAATTTTGTCAAATCATATAAATATTGATATTTTTTTTTGTTTTTATAATTAAGTTTCATTTGTACAAAGAACGATTTATTCTTTACTTTATAAAATGTTTTGTTTGTTTTAGAAAATGTATTATTTGTCTGTGTTTCTTTGGTTTGTTTCATCTGTGTTTCGAGTCCACATGGTTTATTTTGTATCTTAATAAATGTATCGCCTGTTTGGAAAACTATAGTCTGCGTATTTTGTTGCGGCTTTTTTGTTAATTGTTCTATTTGAGTTTGGTACAATTATTACAATTTTGAATAGAAGCAGATGAAGTATTTATACCATTCCATTATCTACTAAATTTAAATTATTTTCCACAGCAAAATTTTCATTCTCCTAAATTTAAATCTAAATTATTATTATCCAAAGCAGTTATTTCAATATTTTCTTCTAAATTTAGATCAATATTATTTTCTAAAGCTGTATTTCAACATTTTCTCCTAAATTTAAATCAATATCAAAATCACTATTTTCTAGAGCAATATTATTGTCTGAAGTTAAATCTCGCAATATTTCCTTCGAATTATTATAATGTGTACTACTCTGTTGATTTATTACATTTTTAAAAATGATATTTTGAATAATACCATCTACCATTTCTTTAAAAATTTTTGATCTTTGACTTAAAACTTCACTATCATCACTTAAAATTGCCGGTATAAATATTTGGCAAAATGTTAACTTTTTTACTTTCACAATTATTTATAATAGGTTGGTTTTCAAGATTGGGAACACTGAATGAATTAAAACTCATTTCAAAGTTTACCGAGCGAACAGAAGAACAGCTTAATCGAAAATGATGCCTCAGACGCTTTTATATGGTTGTGTTGAGAAAGCGACCCTTCCTCCAGACCTCCAAATCTCGACCTATCCCTTCCGCACTTCCCATCAACCTTGACACGCCTCTTCGTATTTTTTCCTTGACCTCCAAACCTGATTTTTAAATTTTGATTACCCCCACCCCCCACGCATGTGCATAGGCATGTCCTTGAGCAAGGGCGACCGTAACGAATGCGAATTACCTTCGCGCAGATTGGAAGAGGTGAGTATGGTGCTATAAAATGGCTACCATAATAAGTTTGTCATTCATATTGTTACCGTTCGCATAAGTTTTAATTTTACATTTATACTTTATAGTTTTTATTTTATTCTAATAGTGTTTTATAATTAATCAATTTAAGTTTTATAGTTAATTGTAAAATAGAATACAATGTGTTCTGGCACGGGCGGTTTCTGCGACTGGAAGGTAGAAACGTGAGGATTGTTGCGAGCTTTCCCGGGGAGTTAAACCCACGTAAACCCATAACAACCCGTCGAGCAGCCTCAACAACACGTCGAGCAGCCGCAACAACCCGTCCAGCAGCCGCAACAACCCGTCGAGCAGCCGCAACAACATGTCCAGCAGCCGCAACAACCCGTCCAGCAGCCACAACAATAACATCAACCCCAACAACCTCGTGGTGATCCTCATTGGTTGAGCAATGTCAGGCGGCGATTGTTGTTGATGAGTCCTCCGGACTGGGATGCCGCAATAGTTGGGTGGCAGCCGCGGCCACCTATTCAGGATGCTACTATAACAACCGACCCCGAAGTATAGGCATCCCAGACAATTTTGGTGTCCCCCAAAACATTTAGTGAGCCCAAAACAATTAGTGCCAATAGAGACGATATTAGGATTAATATTTAATTAAATTAGTGCATAAGTAAGTACACAATATGGTAAATTATAAGTTAATAAATTATTTTATTCAAAATTTTCAAGTGATCTATTAAACGTTTTATTAAAAACCCATTGCTTAATGAGGATTATTAAATTAGTACAAAACCAAGAAAATAAAACAGCCATTTTTCGTTAATAAATTATTCAAAATTCATGTTAATCTTTTATCATTCATCAATATGAGATAATCAAAATTTGAATTTATTTGAAGTATTATACTCGTATTACCATTTTATTACATGAATACATAACCGAACAAACAATAGTAGGTATTCAGCCACATGAGCCTTTGATAATCTTTTATCAATAAATATGGGATAATCGAATTTTTAAAGTATTATACCAAATGGAAATATCGCAAACAGTATTTAAAATATCAGGATTATTATTTTATTAAATTAGTATATAAGCAAGCAAATGAAATACGTTTTTTTCGCTAATAAATTAGTTACTTCATATTTAATCTTTTATCATCAATTAATATGTATTATAAAATTGTGTATCTATTTGAAGTATAGATCAAATGTGCAATTCGTAAACAGTGAATAAAATATTTACTAGTAGTTAGTTTTTGGACATGCGCCTTTGTTAATCTTTTATAATCAATAAATATGAGATAATCGAATTTTATATGTATTTGAAGTATTATACCAAATGTGCATATCGCAAACAGTATTTAAAATATTCGGATTATTATTTTATTAAATTAGTACATCAGCAAGGAAATGGAATAGCTTTTTTCGTTAATAAATTATTTAAACTTCAGTTAAAAGTTAATCTTTTATCATCAATTAATATGAATTAGTATCTATTTGAAGTATATACCAAATGTGCACTCAGTAACGAGTAAATAAAATATTTTATAGTAGTTGGTTTTTACAGTTCATGCAAAAAAAGATTCAGATAGCTTTATTAAATATGTTAATATAGAAATATGATCGTCCACAATCAATTTTGTAAGTTAGTTTGTCTTTCATGGATAAATAAAAAATATTATTTAAATTAAATTATTCGGCGAAATTTTATTGATGTTCTTCAAATAACTACTATACCATTTTAAATAGTAGTTAAATGGATTTCAAAATTTGTACAGTTGGTTATTTTTATAGTTAATACAAAAATATTGAAATAAACTATCTGATGCGGTACCTACTATAGAAACATGAGTGTTCGCATCAATCTGAAAAATCCATTAATAACATTAAAATATACACAAACGTTTGGTATGGTTATATGATATTCCGATCATAAGCAAATTACACACTTCAACTCATTGACTAAATATACCATTTTCCTCTTATAATGAGTATTAACATGTTTATGAATAGAAATTTGAAAAAAAAAATACGTAAGAGCAAAAACAAAAATAACATAATGGTGATCTCTGTCTATCAGGAAATGTTATTAGAATTGCATATTTTTGAGTTATACAAAACATTCGGTCAAAAAAGTCAACCTCATTGAAGTTTTCCAGACACACCACATTTCCATCTGCACATTCATCTTGGATGAATGGATCAAGATCCATTTCTAATTCTTTTGGACTGGATGGTTCTGCTTCAATTTCCATAAAATTATTTACATCACGGTTACCTATGAATTCGAATTTTTCAAGGTCTATTGAACCCAAATCTCTAAAATTTATAAATTCCAAAACTCTGGAGGTTTAAATTATCCTCAATATCTTCTATTTTATATTCATCCAATCGAAACTTCTTGATTTCTTCAAAAATTGTTGCACTAAAGTATCTTCTACAAACTGCACAATTTTCCTTTCTGACTATCAGCTCTGCCAAACATTGAAAGCAGTACTTATGATCGCAAGACTTAAGAACACAAATTTCTGCCTTTTCCATCAATTTGAAGCAAAGAAAACACTCATTTTCTATACACTTTTTCTACGCACTGTTCTTCTATAAGATATTTGTTTTCTACTTTAATATTTTTCACCATTTACTTTTTGCAACCACTATTTCTCTTTCTTTTTCTTGTATTAACCATAATCTAACTTTACAAATTTTGAATTAAAGTGGTGAAACCTAAGCTGCTAGTTTTATAATAACAGTTTAAGTGGGGAATAAAAGCTGAAGGTTACATACAAAATATATCAAGGTTATACAAAAGACAACACCTTATTTCATGGTGAGAGAACGTAGAGCAGTACACGGAGTGTAGACCGGTCGATAACCGAGGCATAATTGAACAAGGTTATATTATAGAGTGACTTATGTGTATCTTAATAGTAGAACTAAAATTCTACAGGAAAGCACAAACTTGATGAGAGCGAGCTCTCACGGAGAATGAGGCGGAAAAGTAATGTGCCGAGCCGCCACTGTACCATTCTCTATTGGCCGTTGGCGTAAATTGGTAAATAAATACTTAGAATGAAAATGACGATTTGGACATGCCTTTTGATATAGCCTGCATGATTGATTTGGTAATTTCTCATTTTCGAAAACGAGAATCCTGGCCTATTTAAAATTTGATATTACAAAAAATCAAATTTTTTCATGTTTGCTCTATCTTCTGACGGTCAGACGCCAACTTTGATTTATTTTCATTGGCCCAATTTAGAGTTGGTTGAATTTTTCATAATGTACCTTCTAAAATATAGCAAAACAATGCCCGAACACCGTATATATCTATATCTGAGCGTTCTTTTCCTGAAAGCTCTTGAGACACCTCGTCTGCCGTTATGGAATCTATGACTACAAAACATATTGCATTTTTGATTATAAATTAAAATAAACATTATAAAACACACTGTAGTCCTTAAACGATTCAGAGTTGATTTTTTTGCAAAACATGTTTCTCAGATAAATAAAACTCTAACTAATTGACACGACTTCTTTCAAATACTAAGCGGTCTGTGAGCATGAACTTATTCTGCCATTCTGACCATATCCTATCAATAAAATTGGTTGCCGATGGTTTTTAATATAAATGGAAGAAAATTACAAAGGTCAGATATATCTGTAAATGTATAATAAATATTGTATAATTTCATACCTGAGACTTCTTGATCTAGGTCTGTGTAAAGGAGATTTATGTGTAACAGAATTGTCATCACAACTGCTTCCCGGTAACGTCGGATTGCTTTCATTGCTGGAAAAATGGTGTGTTAACATTTTTATGTCTTCCGATGTGGGGATATGAGGTAACTGATGAAGAATTTCCTGGCTAGAACACTTCGACTGAAAAAGAAATGGATAATGAGATTAAAGATCATCACAATAGA
>MU193025.1:11663-25894 GCA_016904865.1 Pissodes strobi
AAGATGGCGAAGATTAACATAGTCTTCTAAGAATTAGTGGATTAGGCCTACTGGGGACACCACGTAAAAAAACGCGCCAAGTACTTTACCTCTGAGGTGGTGTGGGAACAAGTACGATCCCTATAGAATATTACTTCCTCTTTAAAAATTGAGAGGTTTTATAGCATTAAGAGAGTAAAAGTAATAATTTTATTTTCATTTTAAGTGATGCCAGTAGCCTATTACCAACTTTTTAGCGTTCGGCATTGGACTTAATATTATGTTATATATTAGATGGCATTTACTGTGTAACTGGAAGTAACCCTTATGTATACGCCTTATGTCTCACATTATTATTTATTTTAGGAAAACATGTGTAGGAACATTTTTTGTAGAAAATTTTACGAGCAATATTTTTTATATATAATTATTTTATCAAAAAGTGCACCGTTCTCGAGATAATCTAGAAAACTTGAAAAAGGGGGTAAAAACGACGTCCTAGGGGATGAAGCACACTATTTAGGGATGGAAACTTTTCAGTTTAGTATTTCTTATGTCATACCTAACATTCCTACCAATTTTCAAAACTTTCTATATTTTGTCCGATGTAAATCGTAATATTACCGAATTAGAAGGGATGCAACGATACTGAGAAGTATCGAGTACGAGTACACATGTGGCATGTAATTCGAGTAATTTAGAGGCAAATGGCCACAATTTACAATTAAGCGGTTCTGCGTTTATTAGTTATTCTTATTTTCAATTACTAATATTACTATACTAACAATAAAATTAAAGAAATATGTTTAAAAAACATTTTTATTGTATAAACTTAAAAGAAACAGTAAACAGCCCAGGACATAAACTGTAAACATAAAGCATAAATATTA
Source organism: Pissodes strobi (assembly GCA_016904865.1). Lineage (NCBI taxonomy): Eukaryota > Metazoa > Arthropoda > Insecta > Coleoptera > Curculionidae > Pissodes > Pissodes strobi. The sequence continues at coordinate 12,533 of MU193025.1, forward strand.
ACGTAATATTTAAAATTTAATTTATTAAACAAAACTCGCTAATTAAACCAAACTTCTTCGGGGATCGATCAAAGAAATATTAGTTTCCTAATACGTTTTCCCAAAAGCCTGTTTCTTGTTAGGGATACAGTTGCACGTTGCACCTGCATCAGAAAAAAAAACGTTCCAAGGCATGAATATTGCATTGCAATTTGATATAATTTAGGGTACATATTTTTCATTTCTTCCCAAACTTTAAGAAGCTCACTGCTAAAGGGAGAAAGAGGATTTGATAAAAATAAGGACAATTCGTCTATACAACCCTGTGCCTTCTGCTGGTTATCTTTGTTATGGGCTAGATTTTTATGGAAGCTCCAAAAATCATACCATTCACTTTGCTTGCTATTTTTTTCACTAAAAGAAATATCAGTATCAATGTTATTAATTGCTGTGTTTGATAATAGCATGCTTCTTACCATACTTACAGTACTTGCAAGAGCCAGAGGATCTCTAAAATGCAAATTCTTAAATCTACGGTCTAACAGAGTTGTTATATCCAAGGGTTTAACATGTTCAGCACTAGAAAATATTTTATTAATTTCAGTTACAATAAAATATTTTAGCTGTTTTGATCCCTGTATATCATGGTTAGCTTCGGTGGAATAACTGTGAATAGCACAATTTATCATTGGAATAATTCGGGATACAGATATATAAAGCTCGCCAGACCATTCTCGGGTCATAAATTCCAGCGGCTTGAGGACAACTGTAAGTTCTTTAATCAATAGCAACTGATTCGCATTGGGCAATGATGGAGCTTTTCTTTTGCCAAATAAAACTATACTGACCATTTGGGAGAGTTCTGTAAACCTTTCGAGCATATAAAAAGTGTTATTCCATTCTGTTTTGGCATCTAAAATTTTTTTATATTGCCTTCTTTAACATTGTTAAGTCGCTGGCAGTTTCTTAACTCATCACCTGCGTTTTTAAACCATTTAACAACGTTTCGTACCACCTTTTTTCTTCGGACATCTTCTCAAATTCCGATAGCGCTTTGTCGACAACTAGATTAATCAGGTGTACAAAACAAATAACATGGTTGCCCACTAACCACTTTATTGCCCCTTTTATATTTGCGCCACTATCTGTAATAATAGCAACAATTTTTTTTATATCAATTTCCCATTTAGTTAAGCTGTTACGCATTTCTTTTGAAATGTATTCCGCTCTATGCCTCTCTTCTAACTCTTGAACGCCGATAACGATAGATTCTAATTTACAATCCATTACAAAATGTAATCCCAAAAAATTTTTAGTCGTAATCATCTCGGTCCATATGTCGTCGTTATCGATATACATGGCACATTCTTTAACATTTCTTTATAAAGGGAAAACATGATTTCATACTTCTGATATTTTTATTTTAAAATACTCCCTTGACGGTACTTTAAAAAGGGGCGCAACTTCCTTATTAGTCGTCTAAAACCTCTTCGTTCCACAGCATAAAAATTATGTTATCAGCACAAATAAAAAATAAAATACATTATTGCATTTGTTATTTGACCGTGCTTGCTCCCCCCCCCCCCCCTCTGAAAAACAAAAATATAAATAATATATACTAATTATACAGGGTGTTTCAGAATTGAATGCTAATCCTTAAGGTGATAATCTTTGAGTGATTTTAAGAAGAAAATGTCATATGAACATAGGTCCGTAATCGCCTTATTTTTGAGATACAGGGTGTTGAAAATTAAAAAAAAAATCTGTTTTATCCCAATATTTCTCAAACCCCTGTAGATATTTCTTTATATTTTGCTAGGTATTAAGTACGTATAAAAATACATTTTTTTAAGCGAAAGATTTTTTTCAACTCCAATCAGTGGCGCCCCCACTAACAATTAATTTTAAACAAAAAAATGAAACGCCACTGCTTTTTTTCAAAATAAAACTTATTTTCGCAAGCTGTTATTATTTCTTCATAAGAATGTCCTCTTGACTTTTTTCTGTCCGACGAACAGTTTTCGATTAAAAAAATAAAATGCATTTATCTGCACGGTCCTAATTCCTAAGTTTTCAATATTGTAATAAGTAATCAAAGAAAAATATTCTTCTTTAATTTACATTATTCAAAATTTAGGAATTAGGACCGTGCAGATAAATGCATTTTATTTTTTTAATCGAAAACTGTTCGTCGGACAGAAAAAAGTCAAGAGGACATTCTTATGAAGAAATAATAACAGCTTGCGAAAATAATTTTTATTTTGAAAAAAAGCAGTGGCGTGTCATTTTTTCGTTTAAAAATATAAGAGGGCATGTTAGTGGGGGCGCCACTGATTGGAGTTGAAAAAAAATTTTTGCTTAAAAAAATGTATTTTTATACGTACTTAATACCTAGCAAAATGTAAAGAAATATCTACAGCGGTTTGAGAAATATTGGGATAAAACCGATTTTTTTTTTAAATTTTCAACACCCTGTATCTCAAAAATAAGGCGATTGCGGACCTATGTTCATATGACATTTTCTTCTTAAAATCACTCAAAGATTATCACCCTTAAGGATTAGCATTCAATTCTGAAACACCCTGTATAGGTTAATCCTACCTGAATAGGCACTGATAGGCCTAAAGGATTTGTAAATTGGATTTTCATTTTCACTTCTGACATCTGAACTCATACTTATTGTCGGATCTTTCTCTGCCTGCTAGTTGAGCGTTGTGGCTGTGCCATACCATTGTTTTTGGACTTTTCTTCTCTATTATTATCAGTTACTTTCAATTTAGGTTTGTCATTTTTCAAATTAATTCCTTGTATCTAAAATAAAGTAAGTCATACAAGAAAAATACGTTGCAAATTTGATCACTTCTTCCATATTGAGGATATATCAAAAGCAAGAACCTTGCAGACATATTATTTATATAGCTACTGACATTTCAATTTTCAAAATATTCTCGATAAGTACTGGTTCTATTTACATTATTTTTTAAATTCTTGGATTAATTTTTGGAGCGATACACAGTTTTAGTAATAAAATTAAAGTTAATAGATTTGTTTACACGCCTTTCCACATAACAAATTTTTCTATAAATATAATACAATTTCCCAAATCCTTATCCTTAAAATCCCCAAAAATTACGTATAAAGATATTTTTTTTAAATTAATTTCGCTAGCCTAAAGTCACAACTTCGTGTGTGGCTTTAGCATTGTTTTAGTTTGTGAAAGAAATACAATATGCACATCGATTGTTTTTCTTTCAACATTGAAATAGTTATTTGTGTATTTAGGGCGTAAAGTAACAGATTGCCGCTTGAGATAGAATGTTACTGTACAGTAATCTTTCGAAAACGGCAATCTTACTTTGCGCTCGAAAAACACACAGAACTTTTTCTACAGCCGCATTTTTTAGAATTAAATGCACATTTTTCTCTATACTTATTCTGAAATTTGCAAATGACCGTCAGTTTTGACATATTATATTCGGGCTTCAGGCATATTTAGAACAGCAACAAACTGTAACAAACGCACGACTGTCATTTATTTATCTTCGATTTCCATGACCATTCATAGGACACTCGATGGAAAAAGTGAGAATTTTCTTTTTCATGTTCGCGCTAGAGCACAAAATAAGGATTCACGGTATTCGTCGATTTTGCGATTTCATTTGAATTTAGTAATTAGTTATCTTGCGTGCAGCTGTAGAAAAATGTCTTTTGCCACAAATCTTCGTATAGACGCGAATATCATATGGTTCAACGCAAAGACGAAGAAAGAAGATGGACCCGTAACACGCATATTCGGCAATGATCTGCGTGTGTGGTCAAAAATCGATCGGCCGCCATACCATGGTGACAAGAATTTTTGGTGACACTTAGCAAATTTTATGTTATTCTGACTAATATTTCTATTTAGTTTATAAATAATTTGGTAATTTAGCATGGTGGGTTGTTCAGTGTATGGCTGCAAAGGCCGAAACGAGAAAAAAGTGACTGGAATTACATTTCACAGGTAAAAAATCGATATTTAACTTTGGTTATGTAGTTAGAAAAATGTAAAATTTTTCCATTTTAATAGTAAAAATAAGTAAAATGCTTCCAATATTCACCGTGCCATAGCCAAAGCAAACCAGTTTTATTAATTCCAAGTATTATTTTCATTTCCCGACATTATAATAAATGTTTGAAGTCATAAATTATGCTTATCAGATTAGTTTGGGTCAGTGGCGTAGTTAGGTATAATCTGTGATTCTGTGCTATATAGTTAAAAATTCATCTTGTTCAAGATTTCCGATGCAGGATCCCGACAGACTTGCACTGTGGGTCAAAAACATGCATGGTAAGGATTTATAAATTAATATTAATATGCATAAGGTTCTATAGTATACTTCTTTGGAAAATTTAAAGAAAATTATAAAATTTGTAAGGTTATTATTTTCGCTTTACAGCTCAGATGCACCATATCACAAGCTCGTTTATTTATAAACAGACCATTTATTGTAATGTGCTTATGCTATGCTTATGTTATGTAAATCTATAAATCCAGTTTAAAACAAAGCATTGCCTGAACAACACACCCATAAGATAATGGCCTCTGGATTAAAACTTTAATTTATAGGACATTTAAAATTTTACAAGGAGACCAAACTAGCACACTAATATGTATTAAAATCAATTTACACTATTTTAAAACTTAATTGTTAAGGAACAAGAACAGGCCCGGCAGCCAGTATATATCCAACCAAAGATATTGGTTTCAAGAAATTCCCTAATCGAAAATGATCGATTCAAGAAAATCACCCAAACTATAAAAAAACATTTGTTGTTAGTATATGATAACTGACCTTAAGTTTTCTATTATGGCCCATGTGCTTAATGAAATATTTTCCTTCCAGAAAGTACTTAAAATTGTATTTTTGTTTTTGTTTTAGGGTACATAAAGATCTAGGCAAGAAATGGAAAGTTCTCCCATAAATTTTGTTGAGCCAATCGCTGGACCCTCCGGAGTAAGCCAACATCAACATCTGGATGACACTCCACGAAAGAAAAAGTTGAGAAGGCAATTATTTTGTGAAGTGATGAGAAACAAAATAAAAACCAAAAAATTGAAAGTATTACAAGAAAAACTAAGACGGTACAAAAAGAAAGTTGTGTGCTTAAAACAGGTAATCAAAGAGTTAACAAAAAAAATCTTATTTCTGTAGAAGAGTCAAATTTGCTCGGCAACCTTCCTGAGATTAGTCAAGAGCTATTTAAACGTAAGCAGAGAAAGGGAAAATATTCACCTGTATTAAGAAAATTTGCAATTACATTATGTTTTTTTCTCCCCAAGAGCTTACGATTATGTTCGAAATATATTTGATGCTTGCCTTCCTCACAGATCTACAATTGGAAAGTGGTTCAAAACTGTAAATGCCGATCCTGGTTTTACTCAGGAATCCTTTGATATGTTAACAATTGCGATTTTAAAATAATAATAATGTAATATAATAATCATTACTGTGACTATTTAATAAATTTTAAAAATGGATAATATAATAAATAAGCTTGTACATAATATATTGTTTAATTTATCACGAAAAAAGTGAAGATATTGTGAGGATTGGAGGTGAGTAATAAACATTATTCCTCTAATCCGTCGGAAAATGGTCCTCGGTTGCCATACAGATTAACAAAATTCATAGCCAATCTGTTTCTAATTCAAGCATATCTATGAATAAATAACTAACCTTGAAAATCAATCTACTGTGGCTATTTAGTTTAAATAACTTAAATACGTTATCGACTTTGTAGATTTTTGACATTATTTATATGAAGTATACCTAAATTACAAAATTTTCTATGCATTGCTCATATATAAGAGACATTTTAGTTAACATTTTAATACATGTGAGCATTTCCTCGATTTTCGACAAAAACCTAGTCTTTAGAAACAAACAATATTGACACATTTATTGAGGCAAGGACTTTTGTGCAAATTTATTAGTTTTCATGTCGTACAATAATGTCAAGGGTGTGTGAGCATTCTACGAATTTAATCAACCCTCCTGGGATAATAGTGCCAGGCTAATAATTTATCACGTGTTTTAAAGATATTTAGAGTTTTATGATGTAAGGATATCATGTTACTGTTTAGAAACAGGAAAAGAGGGCCTGTCAAGGGTTTTTTCGGGGATTATTATTCTGTTAGCCGTTCTTCGCATCGGTCGAATTGCTGTCGTAAGGAGAACAATAGATCCTATACCGAGTTACGGAGTGTTTTATTTAATTAGACCGTAAAATAAAGGTGTAGTTCACATACATATTAAAAATTCAGTTTTAAATTATACCGTGGTTTGATAATAAAATATTTCTAATAAGTAAAAGCTAATTTCTGGTGCTACGCCACTGTAGGATTTTGCGTGGTGACAAAACGCCTCACTGTCAGCTGTCGTGTTATCCGTCCTCTTTTTATTTCCCTTGTCTATGGTTCAACGGTTTTAACATAGATGGCGCCGCGTAAGAAACATGATATTTTTTATCGTTAACCTCCCCGAATATTTACCCCTTACACTATACAATATCTAGAACATTTTATTAATAGGGAAATTAAATGATTAAAAGTGTAGGTATATTTAAGTTTTTACCTTCAACTGCTTAAGCATATTTGATGTATTCCCAGAGGTTTTGATCATCTTTAGGCACTTTTTTCAAGACAGCAAATTGGCTTTCCTTTTTAAAGTAATTCCAGCAATTGCTTTTACGTTCTGACATAATAATAACTAAAAAAAAGTATAAAAACATAAAAAATAAAACACTTATTTGTATCATAAAATATGTTGCAAATCAAATAAATATATTAAAATATAAAACATAAATTACTAGTGTGACAACTTACCTCTATTGTTTCCAATATATAAAAATATTAATATTAATATATCTCCACGACCCGACCCTTCACAAACACACAAACGATAATTATAGGTTAGGTTACTAGTTTACTAGTGTCACTGTAAAAGCATCAACGATTTGGGGGAATCACCGATATCGTATTGTTTGATACTATCAATGGGAACGTCGGTATATCTTAAAACGCTCTTTTTTATGTAAATGCTAAGTTTTTAGGATGGCGTTCATAGATAGATATCGAATGTGCGGAACGCGGATTGCCGATGTTCAAATCTGGTAGAACGTAGAATCCAAATGACTGAAAAAAATAAATTCATGACATGATGAGATTAATACAAAATACGTAAATTGCCATTAACAAGTTTTCAATTTTATTTGATTTGATATTTACTTCTGTTGAAAAAATCGCCCCTGTACAAAAATAAATGAGTATGTACAAAATATAAGATGTATATTTATTTACCTAACTATGTAGGGTTTTACGATGGTAATGACGAATTGAGAGCAACAACGCTCTCTTCTACCGGCATTCCTCGAGGAAGGAAACGACGTACTTTGTTCCAGAATACACTGCATGTGGCAAGTTACAACCAAAAATCTTGACCCTCAGGCAAAAATCCATCCAATCCAGTCAACTAATTCCCTACAGCAACCTAGTAACTATGCCACTTTTTATCGCTTGAAATAAGTACAATCCCCTTCAGGTTGAATTAAAAATTCTAAAACTTTTTATCAGACTTACGCACTGCCTCCTAAGGTTTGCCGAAGAAAGAGGACGAAATCAAGCCAAAAACGACTAACCAGATTGTGAAATTCGATGTTAAAAAGCTAGAAAAACTCGAACCACCGGCCCGTTCCACACTATCCTGTAATCCTACGCAAAATACTCCAGCTGGTTGTCACCAAATTTACTAATATCTGCAATATGCGATGAAACGTACCTAAGGCTGTATGATATTATGCATTGCTGGTAGGACAAAGAAATCCAACGATAAATTCATCGTTGGCAATGACCAAACAACCAACAACCAAATCATTCGGAACGGCGGCCATTTAAAACTCCTGACATCAAAGCTATTCAACGCAAAAATATCAGTCGAACGTAAACGTACTTTTAGCTCCAGCCGGTTTTTTGCTGAAACATTTGCGACCAAATTGGAGCGGCGTTTAATATCAAAACAAGGGCAGCATATCAATTAATTATGTATTTTCCTGTTGGCTTGAATCGTAACCACGTCAAAATCACAGGGCAACCGCTTTGCCAATTAAACATTGACAACGTTCCAAGAATAATCCTTTTCATTAAACGTTCCGAAGTGCATTATATTACACTCGTCCGTAGGCAACCAACAATTCTTTTAAGGTATATTACCGCCGAAAAGGAAATTATTCGCAAGGTAAGTGATTTAATTGAAGTGCACTGCTATATACTTAAATGTTTTCTTGATAGCGATGTAGAATACGATACGATCTAGTGACTGAAATTACGTAAATAACTGTGACTGTAAGAATTATAAATTCTGTGCCATTTACTTTGACAGTTCAGTTTTTAAGTTCAGGTCTTCGCGTCTTGTTGATTTAGTGTTTAAAATCTGAGCATTATTATTTTCAGAAGAAATGGTTGAGTTTACTATTGAGGAGTTGGCAGGCAGTAGGAATGGCAGGCATGCATGACGTGAATGGTTTGGCTGATGGCAGATCGCCGGAAGTTGGGCGATTGTATCAAAAGCGTTTTCCTAATAGAATTATATCAGATAGGCGAACATTTGCAAATGTTTATAGAGGGTTGACTGAAACAGGTACTTTGAAGACAAATAATCCATTAAAAGGAGCCAATCGGACTGCAAGAACTCCAGAAATTTAAGAAGCAGTTTTAAATTCAATTGATCAAAATCCTGAACTTAGTACTGGAAAAATTGGAAATAATGTGAATGTCGCACGTTCCAGTTAGGAAAATTCTGCACGATTTTCTGTTATACCCGTATCATATTCAACGGGTCCAAGCGTTACTTCCGCGACTTTCCTTTGCTAGCTAGTAAATTTTTGTCACGGGTTTAAGAGAAAATTGCGCATAATCTCTTGTTTGACCATGAAATAATATTTACAGATGAAACTAACTTCTCCAGAAACGCTATCAGAAATTTCCACAACAATCATATTTGGACCGGCGAAACCCCCATACATACACGTATCTAAGTACAAAAATTTGAATGTACGATATACCTAATATATTCATATATGCAGGGACTCCAAGTTAGTTACTTTACTAAGCTGGTTTAAATCCAACTTAAAGTAAAAAATTAGATATTTTTCAGATTTTTAACGAACTGTAGCTCGCTTAGTTTTCAATTTAGGAGAAAACTTTTCATATGAAAGTTGTTTGGCTTTTTACTCGTTTTCAAATTGCCTATTCAAATATAGGATAGTTTTTGCTAGGACATACAGAAACGGAGTTATAGCTGAAAATCCGGAAAAAAGTGGCAACATTTTAAGGTTTTATGGTTACAGTTAGTTGCGCCCAGGGTGCAGGAAGTCGAAAACTTGGTTTCGGCATACTTTCGACAATATATACAAGGTAAAAAATAAAATCTTCTACCTGATTTGCTTCGAGGTTAAATGTACCCCGTTATTGGACTAAATCTAGCTATATTAAGTTTCCCGCGGGCCCCATTAGTACCCATCTTGTCTGGGAGACTGTTTTTTTTTTAACGGCCCTTTGCTAACCATAAGCTTTATAATCCTACTGTCAAGATTGAACTATGTAATAATGTTACTGTGGGTAAAAAATAAATGTATTTATTATTATTATTATCCCATACAAAATTAAATCTTAAAAGAGATCATAGTCGGGAATTTAAAAACGGTTTTTATTTGTTTCTATCATAGTTAGTAAATATGTTTTCCAGTGCTCCTTGTAAGTGCTACTTAATGATAGTCTATTCTGATAAAGAATATTGCTTTGAGGTCCGACTATAGCTACTTACCGACAAATTTGAACTGCCTGGAGTAGTTCCATAGCCAGAAGACGGCAAAGATGCCACTGACCACCGCCTACCATCTCCGCGATATCCGGAAACAATTCTGAAATAAGTATCACAATGTATCTTCATAATTGTTTTTAATCAAAATCGAACTGAGACTATGTATTATGCAATTATTTCATACCAAAGCAGATAAATTAAGTTCAATCACACAGTTTTGTCCACAATATCGAAACATACGTTTCACATTAATCAGGAGATCATCTCCTGATGATTCAAATATGATTGACGAAACGCCGGTCGTGTGAATATTGTTTCGGTATTGTGGATAAACCTGTGTTGTAGTGCATTTTGCCAAAGGTTACGAACCGCAACTCGAAATAAATGATTTTTTAAAAATCAACCATGAACAGATTGGCAGATAAAATACACGCATAAACCATCATATGCCCATACCACTGCACAATATAGATGCGTAAATAGGTACGCTAATTTATAGCACGGTTTATATAGAGGATATCAACCTTATGGACCAATGTTGTGGAACAGTTTTTGTAGTTATGGACCAAATCGTTAGATGGACTGGACCAAATGGTGTTTTGTTTCCTTTTATGTAGTTACCTACCTATTTAATAACGTATGCCTAATTCTTCAAAAGTGTAATTTTGTACAGCCGATGTCACCGCTACGCCTTGTTACTCCGGCGTATCAGGATTGTGTTATCGTTATATGTCGTTATCAACTTTTAACAATCCGTTTATTTTTATGGCTGACTATTAAAAATGAGAGAGTTAGAACGATTCATCCCAATCATGAAAAATATATAAATAAGAACTAAAACTTGCAAATGTTATTTATGTTGTTGAAATTTGAAAAACATTACTTAGTACCTATAGCATTAAAGATATTAATTATGTTTGGTAATATTCGCGTATTTAAACTTTGCTAGACCGAACAAATATCCAAAGTCTTCTTTCTGCCAAAGGTTCAAAGATTGAGTTCCTGGAATTTCAAAGTGAAGTTGGGTTGGAAGTAAATAAAATTATTTCGTATTTCTGAAAATTTTCGATGAGTTTTCACTAGTCCTTAGTGTTAGTGTTTCCGTTTATAGTTTTTCTTGATTAACATTTTAACGCTGTGCTTTATTTCTATTAAGCAAATAAGTGTGAAGGTAATTTAATATGTATATTTATGAATTTAGCATTTATTTAGGACGTATTTTGCAGGTACATTCAAAAACGTCCTAATTTCTTTTTTTTATTCTTCTTAATTGGAAATCGAATAACAGTATATGTGATTTAAAAAAACTCGATTTTTATTGACGTTGTTTTATGCTAGGGGCGCACATAACACCTAATCTGTGGTACAATAATTAACAAATGAAAATCACAATACCTTTGAACATTACTTTATAATAAAACCACCATGGTCATTAGTACCTACCAAAGTATGTAATATCAAGCTGTAATTGAAAATACCTAGAATACTGAGGTAACAATTTGTAAGATTTTTTTAGATACGAAATACAGCAAATAATATGCAAATTTGTCCCATTGCGGGAATCTCCTATGTGTACAGTGTACCTTTTATATGGACATAACATAAGTGCCCCAAATTTTTGACTCAAAATGGATAAAGTAGTAGGTTCCTATTCGCTGCAGTGGTGTTGGAACATCGAGATCTTACTAGTCAATGTGTTCGAAACAAGAAATGCCAAACGAGCTTCAAATGAGTATGTCAATGCTTATGTTCAACAATATTTAAGGGGTTAAAGCCATTTGGAACTGGATTATGCATGCCACGGTAAGCTAGAACTAAGGATATCTGCCCAAGGAGCTTGTCGTCATAGACGAGTATTAAATGTGATGTACGGGACGTGTACGCCCGCTTGTATTTAAATCAATAACCGCACACGAAGGCGCAGCAGTACTGATTCGGTGCTCCAAAGAAGCTGCAAGACGCCGGGCGTAGAGCGGTGTTAGTCGCTTGCAGTACGCTGTCAAAGTATGTATGTTTTTTTAAGCTAAAACCCTTACAGAATTACAGATCAAACGATTCACGCATGTTAGTATTTTAATTTTGAATGCCGAGGTCAACAATGTTTACCAGATCTTTAAATGTGTTTTTAGACATTCTGTAAAATGTCTGGAATTTAGAACCTTCTTTGGATAACTCCTTGGCGGCAATAAATAACATTCTATTAACATTTTTTTGGAGGTAGGGATGCACTCAAAATTTTCTCTGTTTCATCTTTTTGCAATGACGAAGATATTGTAACAAAAGTAAGTGATCTTCATCACTTGACATCTTGGCTGCTAATAAAACACATAGAAACACGATTACGGATTTTAAGACGTACGCTCCGTGTACAGATCTTCAGGCGTATAGAAGTCGTCGCGGCAAGACGAACCTTGTACGCGTCTATGACGCGAATCTCCGTTGGCAGATGGCCTAAAAAGCTAAATTAATATACTATTTCTTATTATTACTGTAAAATTGATTAGACAGAATTGAAGTTGTCATGAAGTTTGATTACCTTATCAGCCAAAGTTAACCATACACTGACAAACAACCTTATTTACTTATGCTGATCGTTATTAGAATCTTATTAATTACATATAGATTTACCTTCTGGGCAACTTTCCTTGATAGAAATTTTCAATACTTTTACCGAACAGGTACTTTACCTACACGGAAAATTTAAAAATGTTTGTATCAAGGCCTGCTTAATTTATTAAAAATCAAGACAAGCAGGCCTAAACCCCAAATGGTCACATGTTTGTAACAGGTATATTTTGTCTACAACAAACTAATACAATTCACGAATTGTATGTCTGTTCACAGTTAATAAATGTATGGCATTTCCTTATTACTTTTGAGTGTTTTAGTGCTGTAATACAATGGACTCATTACTCATTGCATTACAGGATTATTCTCGGTCAGTTATGTATGGATATGGTTGATTAGTAATTTCGAAGAAATCATACATTGTCCCAAGAACTTAAGTGCCAGAATAACAAATTATTTATCTCAATACCTCGAGTTCAAATCCCACTAAGCGAGATACCTATAAATCCCCCTTAAAAATTATATTTCATAACACTCAGCTTTTTAGGCAATAATGTCTTATATAATAGGACTTCCGCTTCGTTCTCGGTAGAGTGAACACGTGTCGGGTATCGGTCCATTCGTCTTCAGCTTCATATATAAATAAAGATCACAGGGGATTCTCTCTCTCTCTCTCTCTCTCTATCTCTCTATCTCTCTCTCTCTCTCTATCTCTATCTCTCTATCTCTCTATCTCTCCCTATCTATCTCTCTCCCTCACTATCTCTATCTATCTCTCTCTCTATCTCTCTCCCTCTCTATCTCTCTCCCTCTCTCCCTCTCTATCTCCCTCCCTTTCTATCTCTCTCCCTTTCTATCTCTCTCCTTCTCTATCTCTCTCCCTCTCTATCTCTCTCCCTCTCTCCCTCTCTCCCTCTCTATCTCCCTCTCTATCTCTCTCTATCTCTCTCTATCT
>JAEQML010061333.1:0-25890 GCA_016904865.1 Pissodes strobi
TTTTTAAGAGAATACATGAAAAATAAGAATAATCCTTATTCGTTAAAGCCTGTAGTATTAGATGAGATTAATAATTTAAAAATAGTTTAAGGTCACACCTCAAAAATGGAAAAACTATGTCAGACACACAGACAACCTGATAAGTGAGGCATGGGAAAAAGAAAAATACATTGATGCTTCTAACATTCTTCCAGTGAGAATAGACTTAAATGAATCTGACTCTGATGAGTTTGATTCTTCAGACAATGAAGACTAATGAATATTTTTTTTAACTTTTGCCGTAGTATTCTTAGTGTTATTTTGAAATGTCCAGATGCTTTGTTCTTGTTTTGGTGACATTGGGAGTTTTTTCAGAAATAAATAATACCCGGTAATATATGTTTTCTCCCATAATAATTGCATTTTATTTTTCCTAATTTAGGGGATACCTTAATTACATCTTTTTTAAAATATTTTGAATTTTTATGCTATGCTATATTAAATATAAAATGTACGATCCTACATGAAACATAATAATTGCATGACAAAAATGGATGGATATAAACAAGAAATAATTATTAGCTGCTCTGCCCTTAAAACAAGTAAGTTTGGGTTAGCTCATCAACTAATTAAAAATTCAACATCTTTATTAAATTTATCAAACCACATTTTTAGATATTTAATATTAAAGTTAATGCTTCAGGGCAGCACTGCATTAAATGTAAAAGTAGCAGTTCGCATTATAGAACGTATTTAAAAATGAGTAAAAACGGAACGCACTCTAACCACAAAATGAAATCGGTAATAAAAATAAATATCAGAGACATCTTGTGGCTAAACTTATAAATGACAAATGAGTCTATCTAAGACATGTGTATTATTTTTAAAGGCGTCAGTAATTATGACGTAACAGTCTAAGTGTGCTGAACGGTCTGTACCATTGCAACAAAATACAACAAATTAAGGTTTCTAAAAATCAATATTTTCAGATTTTTTGATTTATATTGTTAACAATAAAATAAATTTCAGCAATATTAATAATTGTAATCGTTGCTTTTACTTTATTTCAAGTAACCTACACGAAAAAATTGCAATTCTTTAAGTTTTTTAGCAAATACGCCAAAAAAAAACTTAGAAGTTCTAATATATTTATGAAAATTTGCTCTTCAACGTAGAATCAAATTTGAACAACTTTTCTCATTGACACTTTTTGATAAGTCGTCAAATGACCCCACTTTTTGCCTTGTGATAATTTGCATTTGTCAAAATCGATTTTTGACTTATTGGACATGCTAAATTAATCCCCAAAAGAGTTAATTTCGGTATTTAAATAATAAAAATGTTTCCAATTTGTTTCAAACATTACGCCGGTCACTAGGTATATCCCGAACAAGTTCTTTTCAGATATAACATTTGAATGGCTTAGATATTCTATGTATAAGTACAGTTATGGTTAATTAATAAAAATGATATCTACTACCTACTCATTGATACGATATTTACAGATAAAAAATTATGTTAAACATTTGTAAAGGTAAGTTGGTAAGTAAATTTAACTACTTCTATGTTTTAATTTACCGAAAAGCATGATCAAACTAATGACTACATAATTCTTTCGAGACGGAGACCGAGACCGAGAGTCTCGTTACCTTGGTCTCGGTCTTGGTCTCGGTCTCGATAGGTAAGTCTTGGTCTTGGTCTCGATTCTAATTTCCAGGTCTCGGTCTCGGTCTCGTTTTCGAGACCAAGACCGAGACCGAGATCATAGTTTGGCGAACCCCTAGTTCGTCAGTGGTTTTCCCCATTTTCTTCAGTTGTAAACATCCAGGGACCATGTCCAGTGAGAAGGTCTACGACCAGTTTTATCTGTATTTTTTTGTAGCTTGAGAAGCTTTTTTTTGTAGTAAGGCGAGTGAGAGATGAGTCTTTTGGCCTGTCTCTGCCCAGGTGCATTGTGTGTCTCTTTCCCTTTTTTCCCAATTTCATTTCATTCAATCATTACGTGCCCTCTAGTGATGCCACAGAATGGTTCAGGCTCGCAAAAGGCAGTCTGTGCACTATTCCGTGCGAGCTGGTCAGTGGCTTCGTTGCCTTCCACACTCTCGTGCCCTGGTACCCACATGAGGGTAAGTCTGTTTCTGTTTGCCAGTTGATCTGCATCCATCCGACAATCCCACACGAGCCGGGAGTTGATTCTAAAGCTGCTTGACTATCTGATAGTGTATAGATCTTTGCACCTCTGAGGTTTCCTTTGGCACCTTTAAAGATGGCTGTATTGATAGCATTTAGTTCTGCTTGAACGATGGGGGGAGTGTTTCCTAAAGGTGCAGAAATTCGACACCTAGGTCCATGAACTCCGGATCCCAATCCTTCTTTCATCTTTGATCCATCTATGTACCAGATCAGTGATCCCCTCTCTAGTTGTTTTAGTCTTTCCCCTGTAGTATTGTGGTCTTCGATTATCACTTCAAAGGAGCGATCAAAATGGAGTTTTGTTTCCATTGTTTGTTCTTAGGAAGAAAGTTTATTACAGTTTGTTAGAGTATTATATTAATGATTGGAACAAAAATCTTTTCCGTGATACTAGAACGTGGTAGGTTTGACTGTCTGTGTTTGTACTGATGTCCTGTGTTTCGATGTTTTTTTTAAATTTCTATTCTTGACCTGTATATTTTTGGATTCATTTGTTTATTCTGAATTGCATTCTTATGTATATTATGTAGGTACTGTAATCTGCCATTTTTTAAAAATTATTTTATTATTCTACTTTACATATTATTAGAATTAGTTATCGCTTTGTCAACAAATACGTTATATTTTGGAGAACAAAATATAGTTTATTATTATACTATTATTATTATTATTATTATTAATATTATATATTGTCCCTTTAACTCTACTGCAATAGCAAAAATCTTTTTTTAACATATGCTTAGCTTTTTTTTAATTATCTGCTGAAAAATTACTTTCGGTAAATTTGGATAAGTGCAATAATTTGCAATTAATTCAAGGTCATTTAAATTTGTATCTCTCAAGTTCTGAAGTTGCGGGTCATGTTTTCTTAATTATCTATTATTGACATGCGAAACTTGCTCTAGAATCTTGAACCTGTATAATTGAAGATTAAAATTTATTTAATATTTTATTGGCTTCCAGATAGCGGAAATTAAAGAAAGTGGTTTACTGGCAACAGCACAAAATTCGACTTTCAGCTGTCTTTTCTGAAAATGTCCCTTAATACCTTAGGTAAACAGTTTAAAAAATTGGGTTTTTCAGACAAAATTAATGAAGATTTAGATGTATTGTGATGAAGTTAAAGAATTTGCTTTCTCTTTCGCATTATGTTCGTTAATTGGGAAGACAAAATTGATGTTAGGTTTTCCAATTTCATCGCAAGATAAAGAGGAAGCAAACTATTTGATTCACACTGCTGTGAAAGAGGTAATTTTGGGTAGTTGCGTTACATTTTGCTTTCGATTATCTTGACCTACAAATTAAAGTTTTTGGATAGAATTGAACAAAATACTTTCTCATAAATCATCATTTTAATTGGAAAATAATGGGAGAAATTCGTGAAGACAAATTATCTTCACAAATGTATGTTTAATTCATGGTAAATGACAAATGGCTTTACTTATTATTTATCAAGCAAATTATTGGTAAAGAAGTGATTTGATTATCTAATCAGCAGTAATGAATATTATTATAAATCGCTTGTAGAAAGGTTTGCAAAAGTTGGAAAACTATATATCTTTTATATTTTAAAATCTATACCTCGATCTATACTTTTTGCTGTATCAACAATATGTATTTATTCCACAATAAATTACGTTGAAATGCCAATTTTTGAGTATGAACAAATTGAAACTGTAATACAAATTATATTTCCATAGAATTTCAATGGAAATTTGCTTCTAATGCGTTTACGTAGATGAAGAAAAAACCCAATAGTTTTTCTCTAGTCGATCAGGTTTTCCTGCGAAGGGGGAGTTAGGAAAACAACATTATTAAACGGAGCAGTCGAATATTGCCAAAATGGGAAAAAGCATAGATTTAAAAAAATAAAAATTAATTCTAGCGTAGTTTTCCTTAGATTTGCACTGATGGTTTTGATTGATTGGCTGATTTCGAAGTTGAAGGCGCGTCAGTATTAACCATTTGGCCCCTGTGGTTGTTAAGTAGATCTGTGAGCGATTAGATCTTTACAAATTTATTTTCTTCTATATATTAATTATCATATATCTTTTGACGTAGTTGACGAAAAATTTGGATTTGTTGGAGTTAATCATCATTTATATTGGTTAATGTGTTATCAATACAAGCGGTAGATATTTGAATGACTTTGATAAAATCAGAAATAGAAGCATTCAAACACAAAATTAATATTGAAATCTCCAAGAAATATACTTTCAAATCTCCCACCACAGCTATGATGCAAGCCACCAAAATCTCGCAGGAACGTATCAACGCAACCACCAAAATCTTTATACAATGTTTTGATCAAAATTTTACTGCGATCAACTCAATGACACAAAAATCAGCATTCAATTCCTTCCTGCATTCAACTCTGTCCTCAATAAATATACATACATCACCATGAATATGATTGGTTAGTCATTAGCGAGAGCATGGTGAGGTGGAGTAGTCACGAGGGTAGTCATTAGTGAATTGTCGCAACTTCACTGTATTCGCAAAGCGAGACAATGTGAATGTTTGAGAAGGTTTTTTTTCTTCAGGTGGAGAAAATGGGTTAACTGAGAATGACCAATAAGAAACAAGTTTTTATAGATGACTTTTTCTAGTAAAGTTTGTTTCAAAATTACAGAGAGTGAGAAAAATTTAAGACTGATATTAAGAGTACACACCAATAGGCAAGTTACTTAAATCAACAAAATACTAAACTTCATTTTAACAAGTGTCTATTATCGATAAACGAATAATGAAAAAAGGATTTTCTTCAAAAGGACCTTTTGTGTAACAATTCTTCAACTCACAATTTTGCGTCGAAAGAATCGAAAAATCAGCTTCTGAGTACTTAGTCCTATTCTCCTTCCGAGTTGGGGGGCGTACTGTTGTTATTTGTATCCAGAAAAATAATTGGAGCCTCTATAGTCTCATCTAGCATCATCCACGACATTTGTGCAAGGAGGCTTATTTAGATTGACAATTTTAGATATCCCATTGCCAATCATATTTTCTTTGTATGACATTCCTTGGTGAAGAAAGTCATCGGATAATATCGTTTTCTTCTCCAAGAAGAAGCTGATTGTTTTCTAAATTCCCTGAAGTGGTAACTAGCCCTGTTCAGAACGATAACAGATTGAGGAGGATAAGGACCAGCATCTGTTTAAAATGTTCCTCAAAAACATCCGACTTCATGTTCTCGTGATAATCACCGGTTTTCTTTGACCGAGATGCTAGTAAACTACCTTCCACAAAGTCACTTTCGCTAACTGAATGCGATTCTAGTAGACCATTCTTATATGAAAGCTTGGTGTGAAATTGTTATATTTTATCCTCCCATATTTTGTCAACAAGGACAGTTTACACATGTTCATTCAAATAATAAATATCCACATTGTTCCTCCGATTTTGTCAGTTGAATATTGTCAAAGTGGGAAAAAACATAGATTTAAAAAAATTTAAATTTATTCTATTTCTTTTAAATAAAGCGCGTAGTTTTCCTTAGATTTTCCATGATGGTTTTGATTGATTGGTTGATTTCGTGGTTGAAGGCGCGTCAGTATTAACCATTTGGTCCCTTTGGTTGTTGAATAGATCTGTGAGCGGTTAGGTTTTTACAAACTAATAATGATCATCATATATCTTTTGAAACAGTTGATGAAATGTTTGTATTTGTTGGAGTTATTCGTACAAGCGGTAGATCTTTCAATGACTTTGATAAAATCAGAAATAGAAGCATTCAGACCGAGAATGAATATTGAAATCTCCAAGAATCATTATACTTTCACATCTCCCACAATAGTTGTGATGCAATCCATCAAAGTCTCGCAGGAACGTGTCAACGCTGCCACCAGAACCCTATACAATGTTATGATCAAAATATTACTGCGATTCACCTCAATGGCACAAAAATCAGCATTCAATTCCTTCCTGCATTCAACTCTGTCCGCAAAAAATATACATACATCACCATGAATATGATTGGTTAGTCATTAGTGAGAGCATGGTGGGGTAGTCACGAGCGTAGTCATTAGTGTTAGTCATTAGTCATGATGCTGGATTGTTGCAACTTTATAATAGTTGCAAAGCGAGATAATCTGCATGTTTGAGGAGGTTTTTTCTTCAGGTTGAGGAAATGGGTTTACTGAGAATTACCAAGAAACAACGTTTTATAGATGATTATCTCTATTAAAATTCGTTTTAAAATTATAGAAAGTGACAAAAATCTTTGAATGATATTAAGGGTACAAACCAGTTTATTATTTCTATCTATAGGCAAGTTATTTAAATCACTAAAATACTAAACTTTATTTTAACAAGTGTCTATTATGGATAAATGAATAATGAAAAAATAATTTCTTTAAGGTCTATGTTTTGGTCCTAAAAAGGGCCGTTTGTGTAGCAATTCTTCAACTCACAATTTAGCGTTGAAAAGTCCGCTTCCGAGTAGTCCTATTCTCCTTCTGAGTAGTCGGTCGTACTGTCGTCATTGGTAACCAGAAAAATATTTAGGCGCTCTATAGTCTCATCTATCATCATCAACGACAAGGTTGCAAGGTTGTAAAATAGCATCTTTCTCGGCTTCTCAGATGTTTCATTAGTGTTATATTACTTTCTCTAATTTTGAAACGTAAAGAGAGGGAGAGGCCAAGTGATACAGATCCTCAACGCTTCTCCCATAATTAAAAATAGAATTTCATCAAGATCTGGGGCTGAATTTCGCATGATTAAGTTTTCTGAAATTAAAGGTCATGTGTTGTGTTATACATGAATCTCATCTGATTTGAATGAGTGGTTAACTCTTCTTGGTTGTTATGAATTTCAGAATATTCAGAGTTTGAAGAACGGGCATCCATATAATTATGATGATGGTAAAATGATAGAATAAGAGATAGAATAAGAGAAAACCTTGTAACTTGCCCCTTTATCATGAAAAATACTAATGGATATATGCACTAAATAAAAATCGTCCTTGTAAAAAAATGCTTCTAAATGGGTAAGGCACACCGACACCACACCATATTTTTTCCTACTGCAAAAGCCGCTGATGCAGAATAAAATAGTGCAAAACACATAAAACATAATAAAATAGCAATAAAAGATTTCAGTGAGCAAGTAATTTGCGGAGGTTATTTAGTGGTTTCGATTTAATAAACGTTACGCTAAGTTAGCCAGCCATATAACTATAATAAAGCGTTGAATTTAAGTTAGATAATTCTCCATTTTGATTCCTACTTAATCCATTTGCAGTAAATTAAACATCGTTTGTGTATTTATTATCTAAATATTGCGTCCGTTGAAGTAAGCGGAAGGCTTTTCTTGCGTTATAAATTCAGGGTGTTTCCCTTGAGATGGAGCAACAATAATTTTAGCTTCAAAAGAGGAATTTGCGAATTTGTATTTTTTTTTTAATTCAGTAATGCATTAATTACACGCTGTCCCATCCATTTCAAGTCTTAGAAATTCGAAGTTTGAATTCAGAGTTGCTCAATATTCCGTTTTAAGAAAAAAAAAAGTTTAAATATATGCTTGATACGTAAGGCTTTTGAAGCAGAATTAAGTGCAGAATGTCCCAATGATAGAGTAAAGTAAGTTCTTGCTTAACTGATAGTATTTGTGTCGAAGTCAGTTTGGACTGGAGTCGAAGTCCAAATAACTTCATCATCTGCAGTTTTCTTGTGTTGACTGTCTACGCCATTGAAAATATTACGTAACTCAGCGCATTGTGAATAAAATGGATTGTGCTCTTTCAAAAATTGAGATAATGTAAGAAAATTCCTCAAATCTCTAGATTTTCTTGCTTCGGATGGTTCAATGTATTGCTTTTTATTTTTATTTTCAATATTGTAATTTTTTTCAGCATGGAATTTGTTGCTTTAAGTTTTTTTTTTCAACATGGCGGCCAAAAAACGCATTTTGCTCACTCAGATTTTTCCATGTATGTCAAAAAGATACCAAACCAATATCTACTGTACTAAAATATTTGATATTTGGCACGAATTTTGGTTTAAAATCTCAAATATATTTAAAAATTTACTTAATATTGCTTAGGTAGCAAAACTACTAATTACCAGTCTGGTCTAATCTAATTGTTTGTGCATTGGGTCAGTCTGCAACGGTGTTCTGTGATTTGTCAAAGGCGTTGAATTGTGTCACAATATACTGCTGTAGAAAAAGAAGAGCAATGGGATAAGGGGAATATTTTTGTACTGGTCTAAGGTGATATTTTTAAACTCGCTATCAAAAGGTAAAATTCAGTAATACAACTTTCGGTGTATGTTGTATATAATTTAGTGTTTTGGCGGACGGCTCCATCATACTTGGGCGTGGAAAACTGCAAATAAACTTTATACAGACGATGTTGGGGAAGCTGCCCCATTATAGTTTTTCCAAAAAAGGACTGTATAATTATAATATGGTTTAAGCACGAGCAAGAGACTCACATTAATCATTATTCTAGTTCATAAAAAGCTCCAGAATGAAATCAATTTACTTTTAATACACAATACGCTTCATAGTACCAATAGCCTAGTTAAAGCAAAACTGCAATCCTATTGTAAACCAAAGTAATAAGACACTATTTAATCATCTCCCATTCTATTCTAATTATCATAATTAAAATGATGTCGCATATCCATGTTACGTTTCATTACCGTAATATTGCCATCCGCAAGAAGACAAGCGTAAAATAATTACGTTTCATTTTGTCCAAAAAAAAAACTGGAAGTTTACTGTTTTAAGTATTACAAATTACCAGCATGATTTTTACGCGTCACTTTAAACGTTTGTAAATGACTGAATGAGTACGACATTTGTAATTACATTAAGTTTAGTTTATTGTCCTCTGGTGCTCCCGTAAAAGAACGTGTCCTTGAGGCGTGATTCACATAAACAATGGGAGAACAATTATTTTTGGCGTACCATTAAACGTCTGGTTTGACAAAGCTATACTTGCATTAGACCATGACCAAGTGTAATAGAAATTGCACATAAAATGGTCATTGCATTCCACGAGCTTCAGAATATTTTGACGGAAATAATAAACTGTCAACTGCACTTATTTCTCTAGCATGTCATTTTTAATTGAATACCATGCGTATCTTTTATAATATACTTAGTTACATTCTAATATAAGCTCGCATACTTTTCATATATAAGAAGCACCTGATTGGTTTCTTCAAAGAGGGCCTCCTACTGATTGGAACCCGCGCTTGTTTTTTCGACAGACCAATTATGGATCTCTGGTCCTTCGTATTTAAGCCATAGCAACAAGGTGTGTTTTATAAGCAAGGCTTGAATATATATAAACTAATCGAAAAAAGTTAACGATATGGTGTTTTCGTTGAGAAGAATTTTTTCTAGACACAAATGTGGTATAGCTCTTAATACGTATGTCGTTTGCGTTCAACAAAATGCTGTTCGACCATGGTTTGGTCAAAAACTACAAAGGATAGGTAAAACTAATTAAAAGGATAATAATATTTGATTTTATGAAAAAAGCTTACCTGAACGCAAAATACAGACTTTTTGAACATATAAAATACTGTCACTCAACATTGGGACATACAGTACAATAATTATATATTACATCTATTTTAAAACGAACACATCTAACACTAAATGTCCAGCTTGCTCAAATTATTTATATATTTCTACTCATTTATTGCATTTTGATTTTTGAAGTGAATACTTCTTTGGCCGCATGGGAGTGATTTTTCAAGGCCGCGTCACGACACGATTTGAAATTTTCATCTCGCAAAGGAGATAAAGTATGAGTCTCTCTTTTTCTCTCTCTCTCTCTCTCTCTCTCTCTTTTTTTCTGTCTTTCTCTCTTATGGAATCGATAAAGAAGTATTCACTTCTATCTATGTACTGTGATACACCCGACTTTTTTTCTAATTTAAATCATTTCTAGGAAGTCCCTCTTTTTGTGTTTTATCTAGTCAGTAGTATTTTGGTATCTTTATAGTTAAACATACGTTTTTTTGCTTTTCCGTGAATTGTTTAGGCGGTATAATTTCGTTTGTCATACTTAGGTGTTCGAGATATTGACTTGTTGGTTCTATGTATTTACCATTGCAGTTGTTGCAAGAAATTTTATAAACGATCTTACTTTTTGATTTTTTTTTTGGAGTTTTTGCTTTCAGTCTACTAAATTTTTTTGATAAGGGGTTGTGTCCTTTATGACAGAGTAACTGTAACGTGATATTTATTGAGTAATTTTTTAAATTGCTGTGAGAGACCACTTACAAAAGCGCAGAAAGATGTTCTAAGTTGTTTTTGTTTGATGATGTTGGCTGATTTTTAATTAAATAGTAAAGATCTATTTATTCTATTTTTGAATATTTTATTTATTAAATTTTCTGGATAATTATTAGTTTTAAAACAATTTTTCGTTTTTCTTCTAATGGCTTTCAGGGTCAGACAGTTGTATAGCCCAGTCTGTTAATCCAAGAATAACAATTTTTTTGTTGAGAAATGGGACGACTAGAAAGAAAATTTAAATACCTGGAAGACCACGTTCCTTTTGTATCTCATTCGGTTTTTATTTTTTCATTTTGATGATGCAGCGTTACATCCAAAAAGTTATTCGACTAAATTGGAGATTTTTGTGGTATGCACTGAATTTTTTTATAGATGATTTCTATTTGATTTTTAGGCACTAGAGTCGTCAACGTATCTATAAACGAAAGGAACTTTGCGCTCTATTTTTTTAAGACCCTTTTTCTTTTAGGCTTTCCATGACAATTTGGGCAACTACACTTGATATTGATGATCCCAAAGCCCATAGCACACCCTTCTATTTGTTTCTTAATTTGATATTCGTATAAAAAGTCAGCTGAGTCTAGTGTATGTTCGACACCATTTATAAACTCATTTTGTGGAAAATCCGTAATTTTTTTAATTTCTTCATATTTTTTTAATGATTTTTGTGGCCAGAGAGATAGGCACGTTCGTATAGAGGGTTATGACATCAAGGAAAGTTAGTACATATTCTGCGGATATGCTTCCCAACTGTGTTGGGAATTTTGGATCTGGTGGACAAGGTTCTTGATTCCTTTGAGGCTATGGAATATAGAGTTTCCTTTTTTGTGATCTGAGCAAAGTCTTTGGCTGTGTCACCCACAGTCTCCTACTACAAAAGCTTACATATTACAATTTTACAAATAATAGTGTATCTCTTTTAAACTCTTATTTACAGAACAGGACCCAAGTTATGAGAATGGGGGGGGGGGGGGGGGTGACGTCTGCTGAGAGTGCACTAAATATCGGGGTTCCCCACGGGTCCTGGGCCTCATACTTTTCTTGATTTATATCAATGATGTGCCCTTTGGTGATACGAGGGCTACATATACGCTCTTTGCGGACGACACCACCGCTTCCCTTTCAGCGAGCACCTTGGAAGAGGCTACAAGCATTACTTCCTATAAGAAAGTAATGCTACAAAGGAGCTGGGGGTGGCACGGTTGGGTCGGTGGCTGAGCACTGGTTTATTGCCAGCAGGTTGCTTCTAAATCAGGCAAAGACACAGCAATTAGTGTTTTCACTTAGAAACATTGGTGAGGTTCATGATGGAGCATCACACGTGGAATTCCTGGGTGTGGTGATCGATCAGGAACTTAAGTGGCATACCCAGATTGAGCAGATTGCCAAGAAGCTTGTAAGCGGTCTGTTTTCACTGAGACCTCTAAGCGAGCGTGTTAGTGTTCCTGTACTTAGAACTGCTTATTTCGCTCTGTTCCACTCAATAATATCTTATGCTCTGTTGGCTTAGGGTCACGTACCTAGGTCAAAGCATATTTTTAGCCTCCAAAGGAAGACTGTGCGGGTTGTGTTGGGATTGGGATTCAGGGGGGACTGTGGATAGGCCTTTACTTTTTGGCATTTTGACTTTCCCATCCCAGTACATCCTGGATAGCTTGACACATGTTAAATCCAATAGGGGAACATACAGAATGCAGAGTGAAGTCCACAGTTACGACACCAGAAACAAAAATAACTTTATACCAGAACATTCCCGCCTGAAGAGGTGTCGAAACGGCCCAAGATATTTGGGAATCAACTTTTTTAACCATTTGCCAAAAAGTATCAAACAACTGCCTGAAAATAACTTTAGGGGTAAAATAAATAAAATTTTAATAAACAATGCATTTTATTCTTATGAAGAATTCTTGAATTTTAACTTCAATGTTTTGTAATTTTGATATCTTATATTGTATGTAATGTAATTTTTAGTAATGTAGCATTTTTTAAAATGTAAGTTTGTTGGTATGTGCCCAGGCTGTCTGCCTTTTTCCCTTTGACGCGTGTAAGTACAGGGTTATCCAACGAGGACTAGACAAGGCGATTTTTTTACTTTCCCTGTACTTTTATAAAAAAAAAACTGAAATAGCCATCTTATGTAATTTTCTCCCGCGAATTCGGATATGTTCAGCAAAAAACAATTGATCATCAAATAAAAGTGCTAGGGGTCATTTTGATATTTTTTTAAATGGAACAAACACACTGTATATTACTACATTTTTGGACTCTCTAGAAAAATCTAAACACATTTTGTGTATAATATCCTATACCTCTCTTTAGCTGTTTACCAAATATTGACAGTTGAAAGTCGGGCATTTTGATACTTTGACAGGCTCTAAAATCTAAACCGCACGAGATCAAAGAAAACGGTTTGCACATTCTTATCTTGTGTTTTCATAAGCTATCATATGATAGTAACTTGGAATTTAACCGGAAGTTTAAAAGTTCCGGTTAATTTTATCCGCAGGTTAAATAATTCGAAGATACTGTCATTCGATAGTTTATGAAAACTTAAGATCCGAATGTGCAAACCGTTTTCTTTGATCTTGTGCGGTTTAGATTTTAGAGCCTGTCAAAGTGTCAAAATACCCGACTTTCAACTGTCAATATTCGGTAAACAGCTAAAGATAGGTATAGGATATTATACACAAAATGTGTTTAGATTTTTCTAGAGAGTCCAAGAAAGTAGTAATCAAAGTGACCCCTAGCACTTTTATTCGTTGTTCAATTGTTTTTTGCTGAACATATCCGAATTCGCTGGAGAAAATTACATAAGATGGCTATTTCAGTTTTTTTATAAAAGTACAGGGAAAGTCAAAAAATCGCCTTATCTAGTCCTTGTTTGGATAACCCTGTACCTGTGTATATTTGACATTAAATATGATTTTGATATTTAATTTTTTCTTCGAAATCTCTTGAATCTTTTATAAAATATTTATTTTATTGAACAATGTTGCTAATTTTATTTGGAAGCCCGTAAATTTTTAGTGGTATTGAATTTCTAATTTTTAAATTTTTTTAGATTTTTTGCTGTATTTGTAGATATAAAACTTTTTTCCCAAGTGCCTATTAATTCGTTGTTCTTTTTTTGGTGTTGATTTGTTCGATCTAATTTAATTTGCTTATAAGTTTTATTGTCATTTAGAAGATTTTCCATTTTTTGGTCATATACGTTTGAGTCCATAACCACAGTTTTATCTGCTGAGTTAAAAATTCTAAAAGCAGATGAAAATTAGCAACATTCCTCAAAAAAATAAATATTTTATTAAAGGTTCAAGAGATTTCAAAGAAAAAATGAAAAACATGAGTTTATAAATCCTGTCGAACTTACACTAAACTCAATTTACTTTTTATGCGAAGATAAAATTTAGAAGCAAATAGAAGGGTATGCTATGGGATCATCAATATCATTTGTAGTTGTCCAAATTGTCATGGAAGACTTGAAAGAAACCATTTTAAAAAAATGGAGTTCAAAGTTTATTTCTTTTATAAATACGTTGACGACTGTATCACTGCAGTCCCTAAAAATCAAATAGAAATAATCGTTAAAAAAATCAATGAATACCACAAAAATCTCCAATTTACAATTATTGTAGGCGAAGAAGATAATAAAATTAACTTTTTGGATGTAACGCTGCATTACCAACATAAAAAATAAAAAGCGAATTGTATAAAAAAACGTGGTATTCCAGGTATTTCAGTAAGTCCATTCCCCAAAAAAATCGGTTATTCTTGGATTATCAGACAGGGCTATACAACTGTCTGACCCTGAGTACATCAGAGAACGAGCCATAAAAAAACGAAATTGCTTTAAAATTTAATAATTATCCAGAAAATTTAATAAATAAAATGTTCAAAGATAGAATATGTCTTTTGTAAGTGGCCTCTCTCAACAATTTCAAAACTTATTCAAAAAATTTAACATTACAATTTGTCGTAAAGGACTCGATCTCTAATCAAAAAATTTTAGTAGACTGAAAGGAAAAAACTCCAAAAAAGGAAAAAGTCGCGTGTAACACAGTACACGTGATAGAAGTTTACCGATTCCATTTCGAATATGTAGTAGGTATATTGCGGTTGCTATTCTAGAGGGTTCGGAGTTTTATTGATTAATTTCCATGTATTCATAGTCTATGGTCATTCTGTTATGTGGTTGCCTATATTAAGTTATGTTTTTTCGATTTGACGTTCGGAGCACTAGTAGAGAAAGTTTACCAGTCCTGGAACATCCCATTTTGGGATCAATCCCATTTTGATCCCATCTCACTGCGCATGACCCAATACTCGAACCGACGACGATGTCACCGAGCCTTTCACTTTCACATAACGGATGAATCCCAAGCCAGGGGCGTAACATAATTTTTTCATTCACTTCGACTATATATATTTTTTTAAATTTTTTAACCCATATAAAAGTAATGTAACCTATCGATTCCAATGGCGTACCTGTTTTACAGGTTACGTCATACGTCATTTTTTTTATTACGTCATCTGTCATACTTGCCATTATCATCCACATAAGCAGCTCTATTTTATAGGTTATTTTTTCTGTCATCTGTCATTTGGTACTACGTCATCTGTCATTATCCATTTTTTATTACGTTACCAAAAGTAAATGGGAATTAATAGCAAATATTCGATTTTACTCAATTTTTCGCTGACTACCTACGTCTCTGTCGACTAGACAAGCTGAGGATTAAAAACCCAGTGCCCTAATGAGTAATTCACTACCCATTAAGGTATTTAAATGCAGATTATTTTCAAACTAATACGATTTCTATTATTCCGGTATAGGCTTAAAATTTACGGAATGTGGATATACGTCATGTTAACGGATTTCTGCAACGCGTTCGTTCCTTACCTAAGAAAACGGAAATAAAAAACCAATTTTTTTCTATTGTCTGTTTATTATTATTATCAATCACATATCATTTAAAAGACAGAATCTAAAATTATATAATAGTTTAGCATTGTTTAAAGCGCAATGCCAAATATTCCGTCCTCTGTGAAAATAGCATTCTGGTGTTTTTTTAAATTTACTCAACTTAGGTTCATTCTTCATAGGAAAGTTAAATATTTGTCTCGCATCAATAAATTTCTTTATAACATTCATCTTTAAATCGCCTTTAATCAATATTTTTGGGTTGCCATATATTTTTAATATATCCATCAAAACTTTTTGTAAATCATTCAAGTCGATGAATCCAGACTCCCAAAGTAGCCCATGGTGATTATTTTCTAAATATGTAACTACTTTCAGATCTTCTTCACTCAATAGATGCTTGCAATACGGAGGTTTAAATAATACAGTACAACTTCGTTCTCCATCATAAATTGCAAGCTCTTTAGGGAAAAATCCACTTGAACATGGAAAACCTTGTATATCGATAGAAATTATTTCCTGCACAGTCATTTTTTTTACAATGAAAAAAATAACGTTATTAGTCGAGGTATTATACGATACTAAAAAACGTTTATGATTACTCAGCTGTTAAATATTCCCCACAAAAATAGTATACAGTATTTCAAGGTTGATGCTATGACTGGTCATCTTAGGAATGTCGTCTTACATCACTATTAAAATTATATGAAAGCCCTTGCTGTAGTACTTACAAATAGAAAGTTAGCAAAAGTGGTATAGTAGGAGTTGTAGATATATATGGAAGCATCATTGCATATTTAAATTCATTCTTCAAGCTAAAATAGTCTACATAACATCAACCCCAAAAAACATTTAGTGTTTCAAGATATCCCGTATATTTTATATAAAATGAGTGATATTGTGAGTTTGCTGAATGGCGTTGGCAGAGCCGAATACGATGTGATTCATCTTCGTGACTTGAACATAAATTCAAAATATGAAGTAACACAACTCAAGGCGATTAACACCACATATGGAAGAAGAATATTAGCAATTTTTGGAGGTATGAAGACATCGATATGGCTACCCGAACGTTTCGGAAATCTATCAGACGAACTGCTGCAAGAAATAAACCAAGGGAGAAAATTAATGCTGACATACAAAGGGGTGAGGAAGATATCGGAAGGTCGGAAGATGCACCAGATTGAATTTGAACAATTATCTGAATAGAATAAAAATATTGTATATTATTTATATGTAAAATATTATGTACCTATAATGCAATAAATATTTTAATGAATATTATGTTTTTTCATGTTGTTAGCAGCTTATTATTTGTTTTTTGGGAAATAAAAAAAAACAAAATATAATATTTCAAACATTTATTAATAATGATAACAATATTAGATAATATAAATCAATAACACGCACTTAATTCTAAAGCAGTCATATCTTCGTATCTACTTCAATTGCAAACATTTGTTTATATTAAGTTCTATAAATAAAAGCTTAAGTAATGACCATCCACTATCTTTCTCTTTAAACTCACAAGATTTCTTATACAAAACTTGTTGAAACTCGTCAAACATCATATCGAGGTTCGTACTTAAACAAGTAACCATATAGCGAGAATTAAATGACTTAATCTCATGTTTTTGAGAAGTTTGCAATATATAAGAACCAAATAATTCCATATTAACTTTAACATTTAAATGAATCGAAAGACTATTTCCTATTAAATTGATAATCTTATGTTTAAGCTCTTCTAAATATAATTTAACATCAGTTGTATGCATATCTGATAAAATACGATATGTAATAAGGCGATTTTTAAAAGCCGTTTTTACAATTTGTACGTTATCATATATTTCAGTACAACATTTATCCTTATGCCTATGACTTAATTTATGCGAATGTGAAGCAATATTTTCAAGGCAGTCGTTACAGTACAGAGACATGATTAAAAATAAACTATTCTAAAATATTTCAAGGATTTATTATTATTAAGTTCTACAAATTAAAACCCACCCACCCGAATAGTACCATCTAAGGCATTATATGAAAGAAATGCATCATGTAATATAAGAGCATACACTTTAATATTTTTGCTAAATTTTGCACGTCCTTCAAATTCCAACTTTATATCAACAGTAGAATTTTTAATCCCTTCGGGCTGACTGCTGCAATCTATAACAAAAACTGGATTCATAGCAAATTCTTTTATATCCATCATTGGTTCAATCATTTCCCGTCCATAATAGCTACTCTGAAAGCTTTCGTAGCTGTAATAGGCTGGACCGTATAAATTCTTACTAAAATCTAAATTCCAACGCTCATATGGGTAAACATCTGAGTTTAGGGAGAGGCGTATATCTCTTATCCCAGCATCTGTAAATTCTGTTGCATCTTTTTCCCTATTATCAGAATTTTCCAACTTCTGAAAAGCTATTATGATATATCGAGGCTTCTCTAAATACGTAGCTGTTTTTAAAGCCCAAATATCGGATGTTGTTTCACGTAGTGATGGTAATTCATAAAGATCCCATTTTCTAAATGCTATTTTTACTCTAGCATTATCACCACCTTTGCTGATTCTTGAATATAGTTTTAATTTTTCACGATCATCAGGTATAATGTGTCGAATTTTCCACTCGATTTTTTGAATATCAAGCACAGCATCTACTTCGCCAATGTAACAGTTGTTGAATGTACGAGCGATTATTAGTATAAGTTCCTGTTTTACATTTAGAATACCTCGAGAGTAGTCTTCTGCAAATCCTAGAAGATATCTTAAAGGCAATCTTCCGCAAAATGTATGGGTATCTACATTCAGTATATCTTGACGTTCATCACTAAGACCCCAACCCAAACTTGTCATACATCGAGATTGCGTCTCACCATATGAAACCAATGTTTTCAAAGTGGTTGTAACCCCCGGCTTACGGAGTACAGCCACTTGTTCAGAACCCATCTCAAATCGGATCTCATCAAATAGGAAGGCCAATGCATTGTTGGAGAGATAACATTTTTTAGTTGCATCAGAAGGGGTAAACTTTCCCTCGATGTAGAGGTAGCTATCTGTAATATCAAGTATTAGATCCTGAAAGTTTACTGAAATTCGTACTTCATCCGAATTTTTATATGTCGGTGATCCATATGGTTTGTAAGTGTGTACATGTCTGCTTGCTAAAGTAGTGTCGTAGATGGGAGCTTCAAACACTTCGAGTTTTTCACTCATAATTTTAATAACTTCTAGTAACGAGGTTTAAGGCCTATAGATTGGAGAAAAGCTCTATCTGATTTTTTCAGCTTATAAGATGCTCTCCCTTGAGTGTTCACTCTCGAACTAAGTTTTTTCCTATCAACATCCAGCTTTATATGGTGGTGATTCATAGACCCTCCTGTGTGAATAACGGTAACTCGATGTTTATCAAAACGAAAGCCCATATTATGGTTCTGATTAAAGCTTTTTTAATTCCAATTTTACTATAACTTTTTCGCCTTGAAAATTAACCAAGTCGTTGTTATCATCCAAAATTCTCAACGTAATGTTGTCGATGAACTGACGTCCCTGCGGCTTGATTGGTAAATATATAATGTTTTGAGGTTCCTTAGTAAGCTTATAGCCGGGTGCGACATCAATATCAAACTCAAAAATGATATGAGATTCCTCGGAATTAAGATATGCACCAGAAGTTATGTTACAATCGACCTTAACCATTCTAACTTTCATAATATTCACAGGATTCATTGAGACATGTAAAGTATTGGCCTCTAACAACACATTATCAAACCCTAATAAAGTACCTATAGAGGATTTTTGAGGAAAAA
The DNA here is from genome assembly GCA_016904865.1 of Pissodes strobi. Taxonomy (NCBI): domain Eukaryota; kingdom Metazoa; phylum Arthropoda; class Insecta; order Coleoptera; family Curculionidae; genus Pissodes; species Pissodes strobi. Next base: position 19,160 of record JAEQML010061333.1, read on the forward strand.
CTATTTCATATATCGACTCTAGTTCACATTTAAGTGTATTATTATTTGCTTCTAAGGAAAAAATTTGATTTTCTGACTCAGGTCCATAGTTACCAATCTCGTCATATCTTCGAATAGTAGTATTATGTTCTCGTATACCATTTAATATCACCTTGTGGATTTCTTCAATTTCATATGCACCATGGGGGATCTCGATATAAGCTATCTCCGGATCAGCAGGTGCTTTAAACCCTATTTGGTTATTACTATCATCCACATTAAAAATTGAATTGTATGAGTAAAATCCAAGCAGCCCCAACCCATATTGTGAATTCTTATCTAATTCTATGGCTGGGAAAAAATTCGCATTCAAGACGCTGGAATGATCTGATAAGGTGAATGTATAAGTCATGACTGTAGGATATTATTTAAAGATCGGCTTATTTATAGCATATTACATTTAGAGTACCCTTCAGGATGTTTAGATACTTCGATTTTATTGTCTGAAGCCATCGTAATTTCTTTAATGGTACAATAGCAACAAAATATTTTCCTTGGAGGTGGTCCATCAATTACATCCTCATCATCTGCTTGATTATTATAATGATCGGTACAATATAAGTATTTATTTAAATCTGGATCCTCTTGCAACTTTTTTGGTAATTTATGAAAAACATAAACAATTTCTTCAGAGGCACAGGCAATCATCACTTCCTTTGGAAGGTATGCTAATTCTTGTTTAGACATGTCTATTAGACACTTCTTTTCAGCAAAAGCCTGAAGAGATTTTACTGCTTTCCCCTGCATGTAAGTTATTATAACTGCTGCTTTTCGCTTAGAAATTTCAAACACAAGTGTCCGCACACAACTGAATCAAATGACTGCTCCCTTTCGTAATTATACAAGATTTTTCTTGTAGGTGTTATACCTCTATATAGATACATAACCAACTCAATAGGCGGTGGAAGATTTCCAAAACTATCATAGTAATGAGTCACAGAACCGTATTTTTTATACGCTACCCAATGTGTCCCTGCACCGCTCAAACCATCTAAATTTATAATTGCAGACTCACTTTCTCGCGGACCTGTAGTGGGTATATTATCTCTCATATACACACCTCTAAAGTAGGGTATTCTTAGTTTAGAAACATATTTAATTATATCGAAATTTGATAGAGGTTTTTGGGGTAGGGACATAATTAGTTTTTTGATTTATTTTCATGTAGATATAACCCCAACCCATTCCTGTATGGTTTTAAGAATAGCCCTTTACCTAATGCAATAGCTTCCATTGTCTGATTATGTCTCTTGGATTCTTCTAAGGCATTTCTAGCTTCTTTTGCCTTATTTACAGCTGCAACAACACCTGCTGCACCACTAGTTAATGCTCCTAATGTTGATAGACCTGCAAATATGGGGATTAGTGGTAGGATGCCACCAGTCTTAGGAATCGGTATAATCCGAGGTGTTTTAACTCTCCTTTTTCCAGCTGTACTTTTCAAAACATTTCGAGCAGCAACGAGAGCAGTTTTTGTTGATTTCAATATATTCTTTTCATTCCTATCTCTCATAGATTTTAATCGATCTCTCACATTTTTAACTAGACCGCTTCCAAAAGAAAGCCCTTTCTTGTCTTCTTTCTTCAAACCTAGATGTCTATTCAGCTTTAGTGTTTTTTTCTTAATATTTTTTTGATTTGTTACTAAGACCCATACCTAATAACGCATTCTTCTTCTTAATATTTTCTGATTTATGATTAAGACCCATACCTAACTTCCTTTTTGTTTTCATCGTTGTTGTAACAAGCCAAGCTGATATCTTTTCTCCAAGATCAGAATCTTTTGCTATAACACGATTCCAAGCTCTCTGTTCTAGGTTATAATCGGCCTGATGTCTTGAGTTCAAGTCTTTGCTTTGTGCATATGCTATATCGTGTGTCTTACAGGCTCTATCGAGAGGATTAATACCACTATCACCTCGAGCTAATCTCTCAGAAAGTTTAGTACCAGGACCACAAAACTGATATTTTGGTAGATGTAATTCAAATGGTAACTTATTTATTAAGGTATTTACTACACCAAGTCCAGTCTTTTTCTGTTCTTTGCAGGAAGAGGAACTAACACGTCCTACCACTCTAACTGCTGGCATTGAAATAAATAGGAATATCATCTAGCCTCCCATTATATATCAGATAATTTTAATATGAAGTTTTTAAAATCAAAATACAGACTGGAAGTTGATAACTTGGATTACGTTGCTGGAAGTGGATTATACGATAATGAAGATTTTCGCCATCACGGACCTCTACTACCTCGAAGCATACGAGCGTTAATTGTAGGACCATCAAATTGCGGTAAAACAAATGTAATGATTTCTTTAATTACTCACCCAGAAGGTTTACGCTTTGAAAATGTATACGTTTATTCAAAATCGCTATATCAACCAAAATATGATTTTTTACGTGAAGTTTTAGCACCAATTAATGAAATCGGCTATTATACCTATAGTAGTAACGAGGATGTTTTAGAACCATCAAAAGCCAAAGAAAATTCTATTTTTATTTTTGATGATGTGATATGCGAGCAGCAAGATACCATTCGATCATACTTTAGTATGGGGAGACATAGAAACATTTCAAGTTTCTATCTCGCTCAAACATATTCACGTGTTCCCAAACAGTTGATAAGGGACAATGCAAATTTTATAATTTTATTTAAGCAGGATGAGACAAATCTTAAACATATTTTTACAGATCACGTTTCACCTGATATGACATTTACACAATTTTTAGATATTTGTTCTGAATGCTGGCGGGATAAACATGGATTTTTAGTGATTGATAAAGATAGCGAAGTTGGTAATGGTAGGTTTAGGAAAGGCTTTCACAACTATATAAAGATTTAAAACTACTACACATCATTCAGTTATAGTTCAAGACTTGTGTGATAAAGATAGAATATGGATTCAGAAAAGGATCTAACTTTAAAGCGAAAACTTATCGAAGCAACAGATATAGTTCGTAAAAAATACAAGTCACTAAAATATGAAACTTCAGAGCAAAAATCAGGCTTAAAGAAATTTTATGAACCCGTTACTGAAGGCTTGAAATCGATATCCGAAACAATGTTGCAAAATCAGAAACCTTTATTTTCACCAACACTTGCCAGCACACCTATTATCCGAAAGAAAAAACAACCGATTTCTATGATAGAACCCTCGTTAAATGAGATTGAACAACAACAACAACAACAATTAGAGGTAGTGAGAGATCCTACTGAAGATTATTTAACACCATCATCATCGAGTAATCAAACAACTCTTCACGATGATAGAACGTTGAACATTATTCTCCAGTCGTATCTAGATAAACTAAAGCATAACGATAAAACTATAGATCTTGTATTTGGAGTTTACATAGATGTGGTTAATAGGTATCGAATTGGTGATGCAACTGTTCATTTCCAATCTAATAGCATATCATTACGAAAAGGTAGACAGATTATGTGTGTATATCCAATAACCGTGGAATTGTTAGATATAATTTTCCTAAAACAGCCTAATGCTTTATCAAATATTGCCGGTATTGATAGCAAAACTCAAGAGGCATACATAGACATTTTATTAAAATCAAATGCTTTATATAAAAACTATAACTCTAAGCTCGGGATCACTAGAAGCCAATCTCGAAAATATAAGGAGCTAATAAAACCATTCTTGATGGAAAAATCTGGTACTGGTATGCCGCATGCAATACCAAAGGAAAAAACATATAATCACCACAGCAATGTTGAATATGTCTATTGGAATAAGGTAGAAGAGCTTATTGAAAGATTAAGGCTTCTTTGGAGTTCGAAAGCAGCTGGAAATACGGGGCATGATAATGAAATTTTGTCAATAATCGAAGAACTGCGAGAAGAAGGGGTTATTTATTAAGTATTTATAAAGATGCATGTGTATGATATGGATATTTATTTATTAGTTGTCTACAAGTAGTGTTAAAATGAGCACTTCAACCATAGATAAGTTTGGTCGACAAAAGGGCTATAATATATTGAAAACTCGAGGTCCTCCAGGCATAGGATTTAAACGAACTTTAGACAATAATTATGATATGGAAGGCAAACGATTATGTAATCTTGCAGAACCGATAGAAATCAACGAGGCCGTAACATGTAAATATGTTCAAAATGAAATTAATAAAAGCAAAGATGATTTATTAAATTCACTGAAAATGGTGAATAACAGCATAGCATCAGCCATGAAGCAAACTACAGGTGAATTAGAGAATCGTATACACGATTATCACAATTCAGGACAGATAGATCTAAAACATGTTAAAGAAGATATTGAAACAAGTATTGAACTCGCTTTGCAGCAATTAAAGACTAGCATTATAGAAAAAATAGATGATGATATTTCCAAAGTGTATAAGAGAATTAATAATATAGCCTCTACAGTAGAAGTACTTACAGAGTTTATCAAACCACCAGGGAGGAAGGGAGGCTCAAGAAAGGCGAATAAATAAAGATTAAGCTATATAATAGATATTATTTTTATAAATTAAACACATTTGTGAAGAAACTATCAACTTAAACATATCCTCCAAATGATTTCGAATGAGAAAAGACAAGTCGTTGAAGAACTTCACAAACCAGCTAGACGAAACTTTAAAAGAAGACGAACAATTATCCGCGGATTTGCAGATTTATGGCAGGTGGATTTAGCTGAAATGCAGCCATATGCTATACTAAACGAGGGATATCGCTACATATTAGTAGTTATTGATTGCTATTCGAAATATGTATGGACAAGACCTTTAAAAAACAAAACTGGTTTACACGTTAGTCAGGCTATGGATTCCGTTTTTAAAGAAGCTGGCTATCATCCTAAAAACCTGCAATCTGACCAAGGAACTGAGATGTATAATCGTCACTTTAAAAAACTCATGAAGCAATACAGTATTAATCATTATTCAACTTATAGTACTAAAAAAGCAGCAATTGTAGAACGAGTGATTCGAACACTGAAAAATCTTATTTATAAACAATTTTCTCTTGATGGAAAACATGAATGGATTACAATACTGAAAAGCATAACGGATAAGTATAATAACACCAAACATAGAACTATAGGAATGAGGCCTAATCAAGTTACAGATAAAACAGTATTAAAAGTATATGATTTTCCAAAAATTGTTCCAGCTAAAATAAAATATAAAGTTGATGATATTGTAAGAATTAGCAAACATAAGGGTGCATTTTGTAAAGGCTATGAAATGAATTGGTCACCCGAATTATTTAAAATTGATAAAATTAATCTAACAATCCCAGTTACCTACATTCTTAAAGATCTCTATGGAGTGTCTATCAAGGGTTGTTTTTACGAGACAGAATTACAGAAAGCACATAGCTCTGATATTTACCTAGTAGAAAAGGTTATTGCTCGTAGAAAAAGGAATGGTATCAATCAGGTGCGTGTGAAATGGCTAGGATTTAACAGCCCTACATGGATAGATGAGAATAATTTATTAAGTTAGTTTAAATAATAATATGTATAGTTCTAAGTTATTGTTTATATACCTTAATCTATGAATAAAACACATTTATCAAATACAAATATTCTTTAGTTTTATTTTTTAAATGATATATTCATGTGTATAGGGCATTAGTATATCTGTAATTACAAAGTTCTCATCATTTTACCAATATCGCTCAAGACTTTGTCATAGTTACAATGCAATATTTCTAACATACAGTAAGATTCAACTGAGTTGGAAATTGTACAAATTCGAGTAATCTGTTCGGAATAAGTCTCTTCAACTACAATATTATCTATAACACATTTTAAAATATTATAATAATAATTTACAAAATGGATATTGCCTAGCAATATAAGTCTAAGATGTATAAGCGGGAAATAGCTAACAAGCGAAGATAACCATACATTAGATAAATAAATTATGCGGTTATTTCTTACAATCTTAAGTAGTCTACTATCACGCTCACAAGGAATGCTAGTTAAGGTGAAATTAGCTAATTTTAATACATTTTCACATAAATGTCCTTCATCATTGATACTTGGTTTCAAGTTGATGTTCTCCACAAAGTCGATCCAGTCTAGGTTTGAGAATGATATAGTTATAATATCGCTTACTTGAGGGCTAATGTAGGCCAATCTCACAGATGGTGAAAAATCTCTAGCTGGACTAAGACCTGTTGAGAGTTGAATTGGGATATCTGGTAAGGTAACAGCAACCTCGTTGATTAAACAACGCTCTGCATCTATTTTTTCCTCAAACATCAAATTTATGCTTTCTATAGTGGTACTATAATCCCACTCAGACACTGATTGATTCGATGATGATAATGAAGGCGAGTAAGAAGATATGTTGTCAAATACGTCACTCAACATATTGATATAAATAAAATAAACAATTTAAATTGTTATTGAACACACACACTTGTGATAAGGGATTCAAACAATATTAAAATAAAAAACACTCATCACTTAAATATATCGCTGATACATTTCCTCCCCTCTCATATCTTTCCCACCATTATATTAGACTGTTAATATAATGTATACAACATCGTTCTAACACGTTCATACAAGTATGTAATGACTCATACATACGTACTAGCTGAATAAAGTCTTCTCGAAACTATTTTCGCTTTCTCTTTCAACCTTTGCATTCTTACAACTTGTAATTTCGCTCGATATAATTGAAATTATATCATGGAGAACATGCTT